>OY970835.1:29609046-29829046 GCA_963853835.1 Calendula officinalis | reverse complement strand
CAAGGGGTACAACAAGAATGGTCATTTGAAGCCAAAAGATGGGATTGTGAAAAAGAAATTCCACAAGTTTAATGGCATGTGCTACAATTGTGACCAAAAGGGTCATAGGGCTTCAGAATGTAAGCAACCGAAACGGGAAAATGCACATGAAGTCAATGTGGTGGAGCATAGTGATGAACATATGCAACTTGTGGCAATGATATCCGATATCACGGCAATGATCTCGGAAGTAAACTTGGTAGGAACTAATGATGTTGGTTGGTTCGTTGATACGGGTGCTACCCGTCATGTTTGTTTTGATTGAGCCCGCTTCACCACGTTCAAAGAGGTTGACAATGGTGAAAAGTTGTTTATGGGGAATGCGGCGACGTCCGATGTGAAAGGAGAAGGAAAAGTGGTCTTGAAGATGACCTCGGGAAAAGAACTTGTTTTGAACAATGTGTTGTATGTACCGGAGATTCGTAAGAATCTTGTCTCCGGGGTGGTTGTTGAACAAGTTTGGTTTTCGTTTAGTGTTTGAATCGGACAAGGTTGTGCTAACCAAAAGTGGAATGTTTGTGGGGAAGGGCTATGCCCTTAACGGCATGTTTAAATTAAATGTCGTTTAAATTAAATGTTATTTGAATAAATGATTATTATGAATAAAACTTTATTATGTTTCTTATTCTTGTGTCACTTACAATTTTGTCAAGAAATTTTAATTTAAAGTCCTATTTTATTTAAATTAAATTGAAAATACATTCCACATCGATTCAAATTCGCAAATGTAACGAATACATCCTTCCATTTGGTTGAAAGAAATAACCAAAACTCCTTGATGTACACGAAAGAGTGTAACTTTACTTTAGAGGAAAGTAAATATGAAGTAATTGATACATTAATTTGTACAAATGTGGGGGTAAGTCATGTGTCGACTACTTATCTTTTATATAAGATAACCCGTGAGGATAAGATGAAACATCGTATGAATTTTGGTTTGAAAGAAAATCATCTAATAAATACTTACGAATGTGGGGGGTACCTTGCTAAGGTACTCATTCATCTTCATAAAAGTTACATCAATTAAAGAAGATATTCTAAATAATTGATGTATATATTGGTATTGTCTTACATTTACATTAGTCAAGTGTACCATGTATAATGGTAAGACATAATATGATATAACAACTACTCTCAAGTGAAGTTATCATGATTGACTATAATAGTTAAATGATAACATTGCGGATCCGCTTATGAAAAAGGCTTAAGTAGAGAGTTAGTTATGGAATGGGACTAAAGCCCTTGGAATAAAAGTTTATGCGAAGGAAACCTAACCTAGTTGACTGGAGATCCCAAGATCTAGGTTCAATAGGACAACCTAATTGTATAAACGAAGGGATGTCACTGTGGGGGTAACGGAATTCCTCCAAACATTCTTAAAGGGAGTACATTGTACTACTTCCTAGTCCATTCCTAGTTCAGTGACAATGAGGATAAGCACTATGGCTTTTAACGATTCGTGATAGAGAATCACCTATGTGAGGGAGAAGTGGGGTCGCTTCGAATGGAATTGTTGGGCACAATTCTTAGTAGCTCTCGCAGAACCAGGCAGTGTCCATGACCAAGACGGGCACGATAAGAGGATATGAACAAGTTAGGGAGAGTCTTGTGAGAATGTATACTGTCGTCTACACAAAAGGCGGACTCAGTTCAAGGACATCGAGTCTACTGACTGCTAGGAGACTAAGTGTGCTTCTCAAGGGAGGGTTCAAAGGCTAACACCTACCTATCCTTTGCAAGACTTAACTGCTGAACATTTATCGATGTTTTGTGGTGTTTTCAATCGATCTCTATTCATGTGGGGGATTGTTGGAAAAAGTTGTGATAAATGATTTTTCACCAACTTTGGACCTATATAATTATATATATATATATATGTGTTATATATAGTTATTGGTTGGTAGCTATGTGTTCTCCTATGTGAGAGCTACGCAACGATATATAGCGTGTCCAAAGTCGAGTTGTGGTGAATGAGATATCGACTCTCAAAGTAGGGTGTTTGATACAAGAAATCTTGGAAGTGGGGGATGTGGGAGAGTATCCCACATAGGAAAAAGATGAAACCATTTGTTGGTTTATAAGGTTGGAAGTTGTATGGAAGATTAAATCCTTATACATGGGTTTTACCCGCACGCCTACGCGCGGGGGGGGGGGGGTGCAAATAATTTGGACTGAGTTGCCCGAAATAGCTTGAACTCGTGTACGCCCGAGCGACCTGCGGACACGAATGCAGCTCCGAAATTCCGGGCTCGTGCGGGTCAATTTTTTGCATCTGGTCGACACTGCAGTGTGCTCGTACTGACCGCCTCAGTACTGATCAGTCTCATACTGACCTCCTCTGTACTGACTGGTCAATACCGACCACCTCGGTATTGAGTTTTTCGACACTGCAGTCTCATACTGACCTGCGTATACTGAGTTCCTGCACTGACTGGCTGCGCTGGCCTGCAGTCTCATACTGATCTGCTGCGCAGACTGCAGTACTGAGTTCCTGCGCTGACCTGCAGCCTCATACTGAGCTGCAGTACTGATCTGCTGCGCAGACTGTAGTACTGAGTTGCTGCACTGACTTCCAATACTGACCAGCTGCTCTGAGTTCCAATACTGAGTTCCCGGACTGACTTCCAATACTGACCAGCGCTGGCAGTTACGAAAAAACAGCAATAATTGCAGAATACAGTTTTGATTTCTTG
Source organism: Calendula officinalis (assembly GCA_963853835.1). NCBI lineage: Eukaryota > Viridiplantae > Streptophyta > Magnoliopsida > Asterales > Asteraceae > Calendula > Calendula officinalis. The sequence goes on along the minus strand of OY970835.1, from coordinate 29,826,314 downwards.
TTTAATCCTACTACTATATAAAGCATTTAGGCCTACCCCATTAGGCAAGTTTAAGGAGCTCCTTAAACTTGATTTTAAGGACCTTTCCACTTTTGTTAGTTAGTTCTCTACCTTAAAAAAAATAAATCGCGGCTACTAAGATTCGAACTCAAGACCTCTCCTAACTTATCACTATGTGTTAACCACTTGATATACATTACACTTTGGTAACACCACCCACACTTAATAACAAAAGTCTGTTACTCGAAAACCATTTTACCCAATAACATTAAATATACGACGCTGTAAATCATCAACTCTTACCAAAATCCACATTTCCGTTTAATTATTTATTTCTAGCAACAATTATTACCGTGTAAACGAATAACATTTGCTCGCCACGAAATATGGTTTCTGGGTACCCGCTGCCGCATTGCGCGGGTACCCTGCTAGTAGTATTGAATGCATTTAATGTTTTGATTAAACATCACTTGGCATTCTATACTATAAAAGGAGACCTTGGGTCTCATTTGTAGATACACCTTCACTCACCTACTTACAAGATCACAAACTTTCTCTCTAGAAAACTCTCTCAATTTAGGTACTTGTTCTGGCTTGGATTATATTCGGTAGTGTAAAACTACTCGGTTGTTTTACCCTGGGAAATAGACAACGAATCTATTTTAAGGGGATCGTGAATTTCACGAGACTCAACCAAAACTTTGTTCTTGTTTGTTCTATTTATTTGTTTCAATCTTTTGTAAACGTTATTTAGTCAATTTCCCTTATTGTAATTGTATTTTATTAATGAAAATTGGTATTAGCTCCTACAGATACCTCAAAAGAACCATATTCCTTATCGAATCTATGCAACAAAGTACAAGATAGCCCGTCTTCAAGCTCTCGTTTCACACCAATGTTTCTTTCCAACTTTTCGTGAATCTTTCGACAACTTTTATCACAAAATGCTCGCGGGAAGCAATTAACGTCAATTTTTATCACAAAGTACAAGATAGCCCGTCTTCAAGCTCTCGTTTGAGCACTCTATGTGGTCTGTATTCGTGAAAACAATTAAATCATACGTTTAACAAAGATGCAACATATATTGTAATTATGAAAAATAAATTAATGTCCATACATTGTTTTTCACATAAAGAGCAAGTGAGACAAAAATCCCTTTTGGTAATAGACATCTCACATAACTTACAAGCACAATAAGTACAATAATATGGCTCATCGGGCACCACCTACACATTAGAGTATTGCAAATATATTACTTTCTCCAAATATAGCATAGTTACATATTTGAAGACCAAAATAATAACAATAATTCTCAATCTATTCAGGGGTATAAAGCAGGTAAAATATATACAATCATACATCTATAGAGATTGCAAGTTATTTACCTTCATGCCTAAGCATTTGACATGAAATGTCGAATTACATTGTTCACAACAAATCAAATTCCCTCCATCGGCACATAAAATACACACATCATCATAAATATCACCATCAAGTCCTTTTGTCTTAACACGTTTGATGCCATAATGTTCGGGTTCATCTCGATTTTGCAAAGCTAATCGCATACATTGTGAAAGCGGAGTAATGCTACCATCGCCTCGAATTCCATCGACTCCAATTGCATCATAGGGATCGTCACAAAATTTGCCACCCGTGTGCACTTGGAAATCTCTAATAGTGAAAATGCACCGGCAACAAGTACAAAAAATTCCATTTCTTTCTAGTGTTCCTTTCTTGAAACCGGCTTGGTGGGTTGCACCGGCGTAGTAAATGGTTGCACTTTCGGGCACTATTTGGGAATCGATGAGCCATGATAGAATTGTGGCACTTTTTTGTATTTTGTCCGTGTTGCGGTTCTCAAGCCTCGTGCTTTTACGTGTGCTAATTCTTCTTTGTGACTTTACCGGACGCGTTCCTCCATTTCTTGTTAAATGATCATCAAATCTCGGTTTTTGATTCGATGATCTCCTTTCGATAGCCACATTTTTGCTCAGATTTCGGTTCATAAGCTTTAAATTGCTCCTTTTGTACACTTTTTCCATAATGAAAGTGAATCATCACTACTATTAGTTCATCGTTGTGTCTTTGGGATGACGAAAACCACAAATACGATGGTTTCACGATGGTTTTAGGCTCTAATTCATTGTGTTGATTAAATGTGGATGGAAAAAATGGTTAGTAACAACGTATATAGCATATGTATAAATGAATAATACAGCAAATGCTTCATAAGGTATGAAAAATGATATAATCAAAGAGAAAAATAGGAAAATTTCGATTTTTGTTAGCCATATTTCCAATTAAGGGGGTATATGCTTTTCAGAGTTTATAATTCCCATATTTGGAATATGTATTTATTATTATTGTCTCATCAAATAAAAGATTTTATAACTTGGCGTCTATTTTCTACAAGAATGGTGTTAACGACACATTCAGTTAGCTGGTCAATTCTCTTCATCAAATCGACATCATTGACACGGTGTTGTCAATTAAGACGTCGGTAAAATGACTTCAGTTCAGAGAAGTAGAAGGCTACGATATTGTGAGTAATTTTGTGTATGTATATTATATATAAAATATTAAGTAAATGAGTATTGCTGACACGGGTGTGGCAGTCGAAGTACCAACTAATAAGATGTTAATTTGATAAAAACCAAAATGTAAGTTGGTATACGTATAAGAGTTGTCCGAGTGATTCTCTAATTTAATCAAAGTTTATATAACAAAGGACAAATTTTAATAAGCAATAAATCACATAAGTATATACTTACTCCGATTCAAAATAAGTGACACACTTTAGGTTTCATAATTTTTGAGGTAAAAAATTATAATGATAATTAAATTAGATTAATTAGATGGTTAGTGGGGAATAGACCCCACATCTTTTGAATAAAGTGAGATTAATGATGCTTAAAATTAAAAAGTAAAGATAAAGGAGTCATTTCACTTGTTAAAGTTAATAATTAGTGGGTGAGAGTCTCATTATTTTTTGACAAATAAGGTAATTTTTCAAAGTATATCATTTATTTTGAATCACCTAAAAAAGGAAAGTGTATCACTTTTTTTGAATCGGAGGAAGTACAATAGTTAACATAAAGTAAATGATATTTGATTTATTTAAATGATAACATACAGTATATGGTATTTATCTTGCTTATATTTATTTATATTTCATTTAGTTTTATAAATTTAGTGTTTACAGTTAATTAAGATGAATTAATAAAATATTTTTTTGTTAGTGAAAGGGTGATACCTCCTCCGTTTCAAAATAAGTGATACAAATTAGCTTTCACGTTTTATGAGACAAAAGATTATAATGAAAGTTAAATTAGATTAAGTTGGATAGTTAGTGAGTGAGGGGTCTCACATATAATGATTAAAGTGAGTTTAATGATGTTTAAAAGTAAAGTAAGGGTAAATGAGTAATTTCACTTATTAAAGGAGATAGTTAGTGGGTATGGGTCCCACTATATTTTACCAAATAAGGAAAATTTCAAAGTGTATCACTTATTTTGAAACACCTCAAAATGAAAAGTGTATCACTTATTTTGAAACGGAGGAACTACATATAATATGAATGTGTGGTTATTGATTATGTCTTAATATTTTAACTAAATGACATCTATAAGTTATTTTCTAACCTTTTAATATTTTATTCATCCTAATATTTTTATCCACAAATAAATATTATACAATTAAAGAAAATACTTTTATTTGCATATATGGAATCAATAAAATTCAATTTTACTAGTTTTTAAGTGGATAAAATTGTTAGACTGCTGCCAACGCTAAGCCGGTTGGCCGCCGGTTGGCCACCGCCGGTTCCGGCGCCGTTGGCACGGACCGCCGGTTGGTCCGCCGGTTTTCCGCCAGTCGGCAAAGTCGCGAGGGAAGAGACGGAGGAGGAGAACGCTGGAGCGAGAGAGAGAGAAAGGGGAAGAGAGAGAGAGTGTGTAATATTTTCTTTTTATTTATTTTTTTAATTTTTTTTTAAAGTTTTTAAAAAAAATAATATTTAAAAAAATCTAAAAAAAATCTAAAAAATTCAAAAAAAAATCTAAAAAATTCATTTTTTTTTTTTAAAATAAACTTTTTATATAATGTTTTTTTTTAATTAATGTAATTTATTTTTATTAGTTATATGTTTTAATTAGTTGTATATTTTATTAGAAAAAGAAAAGTAAATGGTGGGGCCCAAAGTTGGTGAAGTGACGGAGTGCTGTTGGCATGGGTACGTCAGTTTAGTGTTAGTTAGTTTGTATGCTGACGTGGCGCTGAATTGGCAGCAACTGACGGACGTCACCATTGGCACCGGTCTTACATACCAAAAAATGAAAGAAGCCCCCTATCCTTATCTCATCGTTGACCGTTTTTGACCCGTATCTATACGATGCCTCTGATCTGCAACCATCGTTGTTATGCATGTGAATCTAAATCGAAAATGGCTGTTTCATCGAAAATAGGGAAGCGATTATGCAATCAAGCTCTAAATAATTCAAAACCCTACTTAATTCCCTCCAGATTCCAGCTCAAGAGTATACGGACACTAATCCTTCAGTCCGTTTCTGAATCCGTCAAAATTCATAGACATTCCGATGCCGATTCCGGTAACTGTTACGATCGTATTCTAATTCTGAATATATATCTGCTAATGTTAGCCTGAGTATGTCGGAAAACAATAGCCAGAAGCTTTTAGCATTAATTAGGGCTATAGATTTAGCTAAAATTGTCGAGATCCTTCTGGTTAACTTCGATGAATTCCCTTGCATTTTAGCACAAATCTCATAATGTAATTAGTTTAACATTTCAAACCAGTAATTGAGAAATTTGGAATGTAATTGTTTGTGTAATTTGTATGGTGATATAGTAATGCCGTGATGGTACCACTGCAATCCTATTTTGGACAAAATCTGAAATACTTGTTAATCTCTCTATGGAAGGAATTGTTGAAATTAAGATGGATAGACCTGAAGCGAAGAATGCCCTTGGGAAGGATATGCTGAGAGGATTATTGAATAGCTTTGAGGCTATAAGCACAGATTCGGCTGCAAATGTGTTGATGATATGCAGCTCAGTGTCTAAAGTGTTCTGTGCAGGTGCTGATTTGAAGGTAGAATTTGGACCTGCAAATGTTAATCTTATGATTAACAATGTTACCAATATCATAATCCTTTTGTAATATTGATCTCCATTAACAAAACACATCTTTTATGTCCTTATTAATAGCCCTAACGGTGCCTTTGATGTAAATTCAATTTGTAGGAAAGAAGAACCATGAATGTATCTGAAGTTCGAGCTATTGTTAATTCACTGAGGTCAACATTTTCATTCTTAGAGGTGCTTATCATCATTCTTTAATAAGTTTTTGAAATATTTAGTTAAAAAATCAGGATTTAAATGTGTGTTCCATGTTTCAGGCACTTCAAATTCCAACTATTGCAGTTATTGAAGGTGCAGCAATGGGTGGGGGATTGGAGATGGCTTTAGCTTGTGATCTCCGAATATGTGGTAATACTAAATACATATTTGATTATGTTAAATACGGTTTCCTAAACAACATAAATATCACTTGTGCAAAAGAATAAAAATAAATTGTCTATTCAGGAGAAGATGCCAAGATGGCCTTGCCAGAAACCGGTCTAGCTGTAATACCAGGGTATGGAATATGGATCATCTCTAATGGGTCAAATAAAATATAGCTAAAAGGAAACGGGCCAAAAGTCACCAAAATTGTATATAATTGTATATAATAACTGTTAAAAAAAAAATTGTATATAATTAGTTGTTATATTGCTATCAACAGGGCAGGAGGGACACAACGGCTACCAAGATTGGTTGGAAAGTCAATAGCCAAAGAACTTATTTTCACTGGCCGGAAAATCAGCTCTAAAGAAGCAATGTCAATTGGTATTTTGATTTTTTTTTTTTTTATTATCAAATCCCTTTTTCCTTTTTTTTATTTTAATTATTAAATTACTTATAATGTATAGGTCTCGTCAACTACTGTGTTCCTGCTGGTGAGGCTTATTCAAAGGCACTTGAGGTTGCTCGTGATATAAATCAAAAGGTACATTATATTATAACGTGTGATTGCTCATTGGAAATTTGTCATTTGACTGATTAGTTTTAGCAGATAATGTATATAGAACAAAAACAAAAGGAAAGAGAAAAAGGTCAACCCAACCATATTGACTCGAAAAAGTGCCAATTTTATAACCTCTATTTGACCAGATATCATTTACTAGATGTGGCAATTTTTACCAATTTACTTATAAATGGGTAAATTTGGGCTATTGTTGGTCCCTAACAGATCAAATGGGTCAAATAAAAGCTGCATGTTTGGACGTGTTACTATATTTTACCACTTGTACATAGAAGCCAAACTTGTAGATTTCTTTTATCATAGATCTCTAGAAAGAGAATTGATGATGATGATGTCATTTGTGTTGTTTGGTTTCAATGATTGGTGTAACCAGGGTCCTGTAGCTATCCGGATGGCCAAACGAGCCATTAACGAGGGTCTAGAAGTGAACATGGGCTCTGCATTAGGTGTAGAAGAAGACTGCTATGAACAAACATTGTATACAAATGATCGTTTAGAAGGTTTAGCAGCATTTGCTGAGAAACGAAAACCTTTGTATAAAGGCCAATAAAATTATCAGAAAATTTTACCCATTTTTGTAGCGACATTCTTTTTTTCTTTTAATAGAACGTTTATGTTCATGATAACGGTCTAATCTTTTAACAGTTGACTATGATTTAAGTTGTTTCATGGTTGATGTTTGTTGGACGACCTTAATTTTTTATGACTTAAATAAACCATATCAGTTTTAGTTTTTGTTTAGAAATGCTACTGTTTTCTATTTTTTTAGAAGGATTTAATTTGTAAATATACTTATTTGTAGATGCTTATAGTAATATTTATGAGATTGTCGCTAGTTTGTTATCTTATTAAAGGCTATGAGTTAAATAGATAAACTTTATGTTGCAAAATAGTAATTTAAGTGTTTGATAACTAGTTTAAAAAACAGCTAAACTTACATTTGACATTTTTCAGATTTACATATTCGTAGGTTGTGATCATCAAAGGCTTATTTTATTTTTGTTGAAACGGCATCAGAGGCTCAATAAGATGATAGTAAGCGTTTATTGTGATTCATTACATTTGATTGTTGTTTTTAGCAATATGTTATTTATATAAAAAAAAAACATGTAAAAAGCTAAATCTTATAAATATTTAAAGAAAGGAAGAATATTAATATATTATGCTGTTTTCATATGGAAGTCACTTATTTTATATTTTATAAAAAGTTATGATAATGTAGTCATCCTCTACAAAAAAGAATTCCGTTGCCGGGACTCGAACCCGGGTCTCTCGGGTGAGAGCCGAGTATCCTAACCAACTAGACTACAACGGATGTTGTTAAAACCAAGTGCCGATAAAGTAATATTATGTAAGTAGCCAACTATTGTTCTTTTCTGTTATTACTGCTAAGTAATAAATTTAATTACTTACAAAATCTTGTAATTCAAAATTATTTATTCGTCCACTCATACCAAAGAATACAGAATTTTGTAGACATGAAAAACATATAAATTTTCTCTCTTGTTCAAACTCTTGATTATATACTTGGAATCAGAGTTGTTGCCTTTGTCTTATTCAAAGATTTATCCGGGAATCTCCAAACCCAAATTACCAACACAATCTTACTTTTCAATACACTTTTTTTTCGTTAGAACTGATTTGTCTCATTCGCAGCATTAGGCATGCTTGACCGATTTCAAGATAAGTTTCGAGCCTAAGCCAGATACTGAATCTCAATTTGGAATTTTGACCAGACTAACGTACATATTGACCAACGCTATCCAGGTCGACTGGAAAGTCTGATCAAGCAACTCGATTCGATTTAAATCGAGTTAATTTTAAGTATTTATCAAGTCAGTCTCAAATAATTTACAAGTTAACTCGACTCGACTCAGTTACACTCATAATCTTCAATCTTAGCAGGTGTAAACTTATTGATTTAACTTGTATTTTAAAATAGGGTGTTATAATGTTCTATAGTCAAAGTCAAAGTCAAAGTAGTAGAATTCTTGTTTTTTAAAATAAACCGTACTCCTGTCGCCTCTTCCATTCGTGTGCATCGTTTCAAATATTTGAGCTCTTCAATGCATTTGGAAGAAATTAAAATAATATTCGAATCTAATTTTTATAATTGTTAAACAAAATCTCAACCGTCTTCTAGAAACATTACGTCTGTTTCTTAAACTTGACGGAACATTGGTTTAAGTTAATGATTAAGTATTAATAAAATACTTTTATAAGTGCCTTTTTAATACCGATAAAGACATTTTAAATTATATGACTCTAGATTGATATCTACAATGTTTTATAAGTCAGTTGCTTTTTGTCTCATCTGGAATGTATCGAACAACTTAATCGTGATTTCAAGCTAAAAAACTATCCGTTTAGATCAAAATTCATATGGTATCCGAATTCTAGGATCACTAACTAGATAATAGACATTGGGGAATTCATTTTCGCTCTACAACTTATACTTCCTATTATCCTATACCACACTGTACAAGTTTTATATTTAACTATACAAGCATATCAAAAAGTATTTGTGGTAGATAACATAAAAATTGTGGTGTGAAAATCATCTCTTTAAATATTCTGCTTCAATGGGCGAGCTTATAAACTCCAAAACAATTTAATGTCTGTATTGTAATTACTATAAAAGAGTCGTAAATTATAATTTTAGTTTACCCTACTTATTTAAATAATATGTTTTTAAATCTAAATGTTAAGATAAAAAATAATTAGTGAATGGGGAATATATAAAACATTAAGAGTAATGGTATTTGTGCCTTTTAAATGTGCCTACTAATTTGATCACGACATGTGTGAAAATCAAGGGATAATATGAAGAGAGTATTAGTGGATAACACATGTCAAGTTTAAAAGTGAATAGGTCTATATATAAACACAAATTATAGACTCAAATATTATTTCTCAAACATTAAGATTAGCAGGAAGTTGGATTTTATACGCTCAATAATTCACCCGAAATATTTTCAATTTCTTAAAAGAACAAATAAATTTGTCATTTATGCACATAATATCCATTTAGGCATTTACAATGAAAATAAAGGAACAAAATGTGACACGCAGTCACAGTCAATGTCTATCAACCGCAAACTGTTCGCCACGTGGACATATTTCCGCTCTGGACTATGATTCCACCTTCGTTCTCCTCTTAGGAGATCTCTCCTCCGATGAACTTGCCGGCGACGTTGCCCTCCGTTTTGAGGCAATCCTCATAGGCTCCGGCTCACCGGAATTAATTCGAAGTGGGAAATTTAGTAAAGCACGAGAGCCACGCATCCTATACGCCGCCCTGTCATACGCAAACGCCGCATCCTCCGCCGTCTCAAACGTCCCCAGCCACACCCGAGCACCGTTATTTGCCGGATCCCTAATCTCCGCCGCGTACTTACCCCACGGCCGTCTCCGCACACCTCTGTAATGTTTCCCCCTCTGCTGCGTCGTCTGATTCTCTCCCGCCGTCTGTGGCGGCGTTTCCGGTTGATAGCTCGAAATCTCCGGCGTCATCATCAAAATCTCCGGCTCAGATTTAACAAAGGTAATATTTCCGAACGATGTAACCGCCGGCGACGGCTGACACTCAAAATCCAAAGCTTCGTGAAGAAATTGAGCGATCAGCATATCCTCGGAGTCATTCTGTTTCAATGGTAATTCACCCCAAGTTTCCGATAAGCAAGGAAACAAGATGTTGCTCCGGCAATACATCGGCGGAACACCGTCGCCAGAGTTCATGGTAGAATCATCTAACAAATGACGGCGAATAGACTCAAGAAGAGCAAAATCTGAATCGAACCCATTATATCCCATCATGATTTTAGCAAGAATTGGCTGTAAAAAGAACGTATCCAAATAGTATCTTTTTGTTAAAGATTTGTGGGTTTTGAGCAAAAATCTGAGACGGTTTTCGGTTGAAGAATGAAAAGATTTAAATAGGTGAGAATTTGGGAAAGGTTCATGCACCTGCTACGGATAATAATAAATAATTTTTAGAAAAGTATAAAAAAATACTTTTAAATGAAGGGAAATGCTAACAAGTGCCCTAAGGGCAATGGTTAAGAAAATTTTGTGGCTTAAATTAATTGTAAACTACCTAATAAAAAACCACCCCCATGTATTTTATTAACCAACTCTAATTAATTATGCTTTATTTGTTGTACATTAACCACTTTAATCATTTTTAACCATTGCCCTTAGGGCAATGATTAGCAAATCCCTTAAATGAAATAGTTTTTTCCAACTTTGTTTGACATGAGAAAAACGGATGTTTCTTGGAAGAAAATTAATGATAGTGGAATTTTAGTATTTTACGCACGTGAATTTATGTTGCAAGTTGCATTTTTGGTGCGGACGGAGGATGTCATCACGTTTGTCTTCTTTGGATTAGGCTTGCACTTTGTGTAAATTTTGTTGTACTGTACTAAAATTATTCAGGTATTGTATTTTTGAAAAATAATAAAAAAACAGTTAGTATATGTCATTGGTAGATGATTTTAAATACTACTCCCTCCGTCCCACAAAAAACTTCCCATTTCACCTTATATTTTTGTCCCACAAAAAACTTCCCATTTCATACACTTGATGGGCTCCCTATAAATACTATGGACCCACCATTAATTATCCAATAACTATATTTCTCTCTCCAAACCAATCTTATATTTTAATCAAAATTATTACCTATGACCCCACCACTAACTATTACATAAAAACTTGTGTCAAAGTGAAATGGGAAGTTTTTTGTGGGACGGAGGGAGTATTTAATTGTCATATTAAAAAAAACTGTGAATGTGAATATGTGATGATTAAAGTAATATCATGTTCTTTACTGTTTGGCAGATGATTACAGTAACTAGTTAGAGTTGGAATATGGTTGTTAAATCGTGCAATCGTTTCATGTTTTAAAGTGACACGACATGAGATGAAAACATGACACGAAGTCGTGTTTTATTTTGCTAACACGAACACGACACGATTAAAAAACGATAAACACAACAAACACGACAACACAAAATAAGTAACACAAATAATAAATTTCTTACTTAGTACATTTTAAAAAAAGACAAACACGATAAAAATATAACATTGATTTCTAAATGTTCCTAAAATCATAACTATCGTGTCAATTTCGTGTTAATCTCTGAATACGAACACGACTTCGTGTTTGTTTTACACAACACGAATACGAATTCAAATTTCAATTTCATCCCAATTTCGTTTCATTTCTTGTATTTTTGTCGTGTCGTGTCAGATTTTGACAGCGCTAAGTTGAAAGCACATATATTTACTTTTCAAATATTTGTTTATTACAATTTATGTTTGGGTAATTTAATTAGGGTCTTCCTATTCAAACACCCTTATCTACTAAAAACACACCCTAATCAAAGTTTAACTATATTTTTCATTGGAAATTGTGTTTAGAAACAATAAATTACATGAGTTGTCAACTATTTATCTTTACTTTTTTTTATCTTTATAAAATTAATATTTTAATTAAATTTATAACAATTACTGGAAAAACTTTAGTTTATTTCTGAGAAATGTCGTCACCATTTTATACGGATAAGGTATAATACTTTATAGACAAGTGAAGCCTTGTAATCAAGGTTGTATGAATTTGGAATATGTTTAAATAAATTTTGTCATATATTTTTTTAAAAATAGTAAACTTATCATATTTACTTATTTATTTATTTTTTCTAATTACAAAATATAAATTACAAATTATAAAACAATAATATATTTAATAAAATACAAAATAGTTAAATCCTAAATAAATAAAGTAGAAATTAATTATTATTTATAAGGGGTGTTTAAATAGATATTAGGGGTGTCTAAATAGGCAATCCCTTTAATTATTGTAACCTATGTAAGTTAAATACTACCTCTGTATCAAAATAAGTGATACACTTTCCTAAAAGGGGTGGAACAAAATAAGTGATACACTTCAAAATCTTTCCTTATTTGGCAAAAAAGTGGGACCCCTTCTCCACTAACTATCTACTTTAATAAAGTAAAATTAATCTTTTACCGTTACTTTTACTTTTAAACATCATTAATTTCACTACATCCAAAAGAAGTGGGTCTCATTATGCACTAACTATCCACTTTATACTATTTTAAATTATTTTCCAATCTTTTGCCTCAAAAACTGAAATTTCCCAAATGTATCACTTATTTTGATACGGAGGTAGTACAACATATTAATTTACAAATTTATTACTGTAATGTATACACGTATAAATTATAATCATGCGATCATTCACCAATTGCAGCGATTTAAAAATAAAGTTCAAATCAAGGCTTGCAACTATTTTATATGTTATTATTTCACAAATTTACACCATTTCATATACTTCCTCTGATTCAAAATAAGTGATACATATTGGATTTTATGGTTTTTAAGCAAAAAATTATAATGATAGTTAAATTAGATTAATTGAATGGTTAGTGGATAATGGGTCCCACACCTTTTAAATAACGTGAGATTAATGATGTTTAAAAGTAAAAAAGTAAGGGTAAATGAGTCATTTCACTTTGTTAAAGTAGATAGTTAGTAGGTGTTTGTCCTACTATTTTTAATCTTAATGCATTTTTTAGCTATTTACATGTGTTTAGGTATACATTTTAAAAATAAAAAAAACGTTAGTTAATACTCCATCCGTCCCACAAAAAAGTTCTCATTTCTCTTGAACACGAGCTTTTAGGAGATAATTAGTGGTGATGTCTTTGCTAATACTTTTGATTAAAATATAAGGATAGATTGAAGAGAGAAAATGTTTTATTGGTGGAATCTTTGGTAATAATATTATTTTATTAAGTGAACCCCTAAAATTTAAGAAATGATAAATTTTTTATGAGATAAAATTATAAGGAGAAATGAGAACTTTATTGTGGAACGGAGGGAACATTTATTATATTGCAACTAGTTACTCAGGGGTAGCACAATAAGTTATGTGAGATAGTTTTGGATAATATTTGAAGTATTTTTTTTATTTTTCTTCAAAATAGTATTTCCGTTAATAACGGATTCTCCAGGGCAGGGTCGGCTCAATGGGCTGGGCAAGCTGGGCGACCGCCCCGGGTCCCCAAATGACAAAGGGCCCCGCTATTTTAATAGTTTACTACTCCCTCCGTCCCCATAAAAACTTCCCATTTGGTTTTTGCATAAGTTTTTAGGTGATTTAGTGGTGGGGTCATTGATAATACTTTTGATTAAAATATAAGGTTGGATTGGAGAGAGAAAAATAGTTAGTGGATATTAGTGGTGGGGTCTTTAGTAATAATAGTTTTTTATTGTGTGGAACCCATCAAATATGGGAAATGAGAAGTTTTTTATGGGACAAAAATTTAGAGTGAAATGAGAAGTTTTTTGTGGGACGAAGGGAGTATATATTTAGCCCCCCAAAAAATCATACCCTGCTAGAAAGGCCCAAACTTAGCACAAAATAAAAGTTGATTGATGTTAAAGGTCCCATTTTATATTTTGCCCCGTTCGCTACTCGTGTGTTACTCTGTAATAATAATTGATTGGTGTAGTTTTCTAATCACAACTTTTTTTTAGCTTGGGTGCTTTTATAAATTACGTACAACATGATGTCACTAATTTAAGGTGACCGGTTGTATGACCAACTTAGCTACAAACAACAGTGAAATATACGGTCACTCATCCATTAAATGACTTGTTTAACCATCATCCAAGTTTAATCACCCCCAACATATAAATTAACAGATTATACAAACAGGAAAAACATCAAATTTAGATTTTTTTTTTGAACAGCAAAACAGGAACCAAACCAGGAGCTACGGCAAAGCTATCACCCCCGGCAAGGAACCAACGAAGATCATATATACATAGGCTAGCAAAACTAGCAAAAGATACAAAGAAAAGGAAACCACCTACAAGAAACCACCACAACTACGCCTTCTAACGCCTAAATAAATACAAAATAAAAAATATTACCAACAAAGCACTAGTACTTGAAATCTACATCACCATAGACTTTAAAGATATTCGTCCAAAACGTAAAGTCGAACCTCCAATCAAACTTCCTTCTTCCATTAGATGATCCATGGATCGGAAACCCACATACCCCACTCTGCACTTCCCCAACTAATTTTTGATCTATGTTTAATCCAAAAAAATGACTGAGCTTGAGCAAGCGAAATGATCGACTCCTTGCCACTATCTTTTTTATTAAAAACACAATCATTCCTTGATAACCAAATTAACCACAAAATCGTGTAGATTGACACTAATACTGTTGGACCTTCTGTTTTGAAGCTTGAATTTTGTAAATCCATTCCATTATATGATTTAAGCAGTGCATATCCCTAATATCGATACCCCACCATCTGCAAAATTCTACCCATGTCTCCCTTGTTTTCTGACAATCCCAAAATAAATGAGGCTCAATCTCAATTTCTCGTTCACAAAAGCAGCACACAGCGTTGTTTAATAGGACGCCTCTTTTCAGAAGATTTGCACACGTTGGGATACGGTTTTGAAATAATCTCCAGCAAAATATATTCACCTTCATTGGGACATTCTTCAACCATTGGAAATTTGATGCGAGCCTAGATCCAGATATCAAACTGTCGAAAGCAATTCTGGCAGAAGAAACAGAGAAGATACCATCTGACTGAAGGGCCCATCGCCATGGGCCGAAGCTACCGTCCATATCTAGCGACCTCTGAAACCACAAATCAATTGAAACGTTAAATGTATTTAAAGTATTACGTACCTTAGCAATGTTATTCCACACTCCCGGGAATTTGCCTGTTGGATTAAAAGGTTCTGAACATCTATGTAGAGACACAATTACTTGTTTCCATAAATTACCCTCATCTTTTTTCAATCTCCACCACCATTTACTTAAAAGAGCAAGATTCTGTGCTTTTAAACTCGGAACATTTAAGCCACCCAAATTAATAGGATTAAGAACTTGAGCCCAACTAACCCAATTTATTTTCCGTTCTCCATTTTTTGCCCCCCAAAAGAAATTCGCACGAATGGATTCTAATTTTTTTAAAACTTTTTCTGGGACTTTAAAGATTGAAAAATGATAACTTCCAAGAGCACCAAGAACCGATTTAACTAAAGTAAGACGACCTCCATAAGAGAGAGTAGATGCTTTCCATTTAGATAACTTTTTCTGAAATTTATTAATTAACACATCCCAATGTACAACCCTATTCATGGACGCACCAATCACCAACCCGAGATACTTGAACGGAAGGGACCCTACATTACAATTTATATGATTTGCAACCCTAATGACTTCCGATTCCACAACCCCAATACCAAATATATTGCTTTTAGACCAGTTAACTTTTAACCCCGAAGCAAGATAAAAGCAAGTTAAAATTCGAGATAAATTTTTCGCGTTAGACATCGACCATTCCCCCATAAAAATAGTATCATCAGCAAATTGTAAATGGGACAAAATCGGTCCGTTGTTTGGTAGATTAATACCACGAAATATACCTATACAACTTAACTAATCCTGCTTTAAACTGAAATAGGAAAAAAAACATGTAAACAGATTTTTCTTTTCTTTCTAAGGATATTATTGTTTATCGACTCCTTAGATTGTCTAAAATTTGCTCGATGTAAAGTGTACAACTATTGTCGTGACTGCTTTTGTAACTAGAGTGAAAGTCAAACATTTCATATTTGGCTTAAAGAATAGTAAATAGATAACTTTATATCACTATATGGTAATTATTTAATTATATTATTCCATACAATATGAAACCAATTGCTTAACATTTAATTAATCAGATAATCGAAAACAAAACTATTTATGTAGAAGTAACCTTCCATAATTAAAGTTATAGAACTAACTTGTTTACAAGAATGCCCATTATCACTATTGGGTTCCCCGACTACAGAATTACTGCTTAAATTAGTTGGATTATGGAAATGGTAAACCCAATAACAAATGACCCGCACTAGGTTCAAGTTGGCCCAAGGGATTCATATTTTTATTTTTTTATTGTTCGTAAAAGATTTAAGGGTTTTGCTAAACATAGATTTAAATATAGTGAATACTAAAGTTATTATTCAAAAAGTATAGTTGAGTTGTATTCAAGGAAGTTTTGATTTTTACGAAGTCTCAAGGGACAAATCTTAAGTATTGATTAATTATAAGCAGTGGTCAAGATTAATTACATATTTTATACATGGGGGGTATTTTGGTCATTTTAAAACAAATATTTTATTATTATTATTTTTTTTTTAGAATTTTTTTAATTATTATTTTTACAAAAATTATATTATTTCATTAATAACACATAATATGATTGCGTACTGAACGTGATTAGATATACAATCACATGTGATTTTACACTAAAATCACATGTGATTAAGTACTAAACGTAATTATCAAATAAATATTACTTTTAACGAAAAAAATAATAAAAAAATAATCAAAAATATAAACTTAAAAATTAAAATATAAAATATAAAAATATAAAAAATTAAATTTTTTTTAAGTACCAAATGATCAAAATACTTCTCATGTATAAAATATGTGATTAATCTTGGCTATTAGATCTTATTGATCAATTGTTGAGATTTATCCCTTTGAAAAACATAAAAATGATAGATCTTCTTAAACGTTTCTATTGAGGTATAACCAAATTAGTCTTGTCTTCTCTACGTTGATATTTTAATTGCTTAGAGTGATCAGTAATGTTATTCTAGATTGAAATGTTTGTGTGACTCTAAGTTTTGTTAGTAGTTAGTTATTCAACCTTTGATTCAAATGGTTCTTTCCGACTATAGGGTAGACCCAAAAGTATGCTGATTAAATTATCAAATGAGCAAAAAAAAATGTTTTACTAGCTATTAGAGGGTGATTATATGTTGTACCCGTCGGTTCCGACTGGAATGAATTGGTGACTATTGATATCTCGGTACTGGTAATAGCGGCTCCTCATTTTCTGGAACGGGAACCACTAGTGCCTGTTCTGATTACTCGGTATCTAAAATCATAAAAGTTATTGTTTTCAAAAATTATAAGTTAAAGTTTAATGATTACAAATTAAACGAAAAAAATAATAAATTACACAAGCTAACGATTAAAAATCGCTTAATGATTACAAATATTATTTAACGATCATAAATAGCCAAATATGATTCAAAATATTAATAATGACTACAATATTTATTTAATAATCAATACGATTACAAAACATGATAGTAAATGTTCATATGCATATAAATCTCTTTCAAACTTGTTTCAACTTTCACCACATCACATATTACATTCTTAACATGTGAACAAATCAACATTATTACATTAGCATAATTTATACATAAATATATAAACTGCATTAATTTACTTTAAAAAATTGCATAATTTATATATAAATCGGAACCGGCGGTTATTCCGCGAGGTAGTGACTGGAACCGCTTAAGGTAGCTCCATAATTTTAGGGACCGAAATTGCCTAGGAGAATTGGATGTTTCTATAATTTTAGTAACCAGCCCTCATGCAGTTCTAATTTCAACTCTAGTTACCCGGCTTTTTATATTCACCCTACTAGTTATTTCCAAACGCTTCTAAATTTGCCCATAAGAAAATTAAGGTATTTATCTTTTGGTCGTACAAATACACATTCGCAATGTGGAAGGAATAATATTTCCATGTGTTTTGAACCGTGCAGTATTAAAAAAGTTCCGACATTGGGAGTTGATTTTTGAGGTTTTACAAAAGCTTGATTTTTCATAATAAACATGTCATTGTTCTAGTACAACTATAAAAATAAATTGTAATTTGTAAAAGTAAATAATGTTATGCAAATATTTAGCAACTAAAAAAGATAATATTATAACTGGCCAATCTTTTTCTGGAATCGGTTACCAATTCCATAATGGTTAGGAAACTAGTATATAAATATTACTAGTACATGTTAATTTTTTTTCACAATTTCAATAATAATTAATTAATTATTATTGTTAACCAAACTTTAATTACATATAAATTTGTATTGATATTTTATTATCATTTTTTTTCATATTACGACACGGTCACTACAATTTATTTAAAAGATAAAAAAGTGGCTCCATTGGAACCTTCCTATAACTATCAGTGACATCTTGTGAACTCGTTCCTATAAATACTATTTTCCACTCTCCTTTCCACTTCATTCCAAGAACTTAAATTTCTTACATCTTAATTACTTTACTAAATAAAGCTTAATTTGTCTAATCATGGCGGAACTTGCAGCTCTTGAGTTCATCAGACAACACCTTCTCGAAGAAATCGAATCATCTCCAATCGATCAAATCTTCACCGATTACACCGATTCTAATCCCAACTTCAACACCGATGATCATTGCACCAGCTCGATTTCCACCTGTGTTTGCGATTCTTCGAGCTCAAGTAATTCCGATGGAAACCGTACGGTCGGTTTATCTGAAATTGAATTTACGAAACGTGAAATAATCGATTTGGAATTATCAAAACCAATTGATCGATCTGTTTCGAGGAGGGGAGAGAGGAGTTACAGAGGTGTGCGGCAGCGGCCGTGGGGGAAATTTGCGGCGGAGATCCGAGATCCAAAACGTCGTGGATGTAGGGTTTGGTTAGGTACTTTTGATAGTGCGGTTGAAGCTGCAGAAGCATACGATAAAGCTGCGTTTGTGATGCGAGGTAGTAAGGCCATCCTTAATTTTCCGCTTGAGGTTGCGACGGCGAATAAAAGGGTGGACGGAGGTCATAAAAGGAATAGAGAACATGAAGTGGCGGTGGAGAGGAAGCGGATTACGGCGGAGACGGACGTGCATGAACCGGTGACTCCGTCATCAACTTGACGGCGTTCTGGAACTAAAATTAAGAAGCTTCAGGTGTGCGGTGCTGTTCATTTCTTCCGTCGCTGTTAACTGGAATCCACCGTGAAATTCACTCAGAGCATATGCTAATTAATTTGAAGCTAAAATATGGAAAACTTCATTGGATTATTGAACTATATGATATTGTCCAGCATGTTATGGCCAAAACATAAATTACAACGTCCCGTGATTATGTACAAGCTATTATAGCATTCAGAATTTTATATACGAATGAACCTTTTCAACTATTGTTAAAATCACCATCGTTGTAGTACCTTATATATAAGGTTCGGTTTAGGCATTGCGTAGTAAAAATGATTATCAGCGACGGAAAATTCTGTTGGACGCTGTCAGAATTGGGCATCAGCGACGGATTTCCGACAGAATTCATCTGTTGGGAAAATCTACGAGGAAACAATTTCTGACCCACTTTCTGCCCCCGACAAATATTTACGTTGGAAATCTGTCGATATATTTCTTAGTCAGTTTAAAATTCCAAAATTCATTAAATTTTAGTGACAAAAATCAGTCGGAAGTCTGTCGCTAGTATGCCTTAATTCGGGATGGACTTCTGACAAATTTAGCGAAATGTATTGAAGTGAATGAACTATCCGACGGTATTGCGACTAGATTTATGTCAGTAATTTGTCAATAAAACTAATACAAAAGAAAAGAAAATCAGTTGGATAATATATTTTTGTTTTATATCCATTGGAAATTCGTCGGGAACTATTCAGTACTTTAACAACTTGTATTTAGAATTTTTGTGTTCTCGTAATAGTAAGAAGAACCATTCGGCCTGGGTCTAAACCCTACACAGTGGTATGAGTTGCCATTGGTGCCGCACTGTGGATATACATGACTAACACCCCCCACCTCACGGCGTGGTTTCGTGGGAGGAGGGTGGCCATGGTCACAAGTCTCCACAGGATGCATGGTTGTGATTGAGAGAGAGTCGGTGGGCATATCTTCACATGTGGCGGTGTGCTTGCTATTTCCTGTAAATTAATGTGGTGTACGTGATTGCTTAGCTGACATATGATATTATGATGTGACAAAATTTTCGATCTGACTCGTGGTACCCATACCCACCAGCCTTAAAACTATGCGTAATGGGTGACCAAAACTATATTGGTCACCCCTGTCATCTCTGCGCCACATCAGCTTTTTCTCTCCTGATCAAACACATGACCAAATCGCGACCAAAGTGGCGTAATGGGTGACCGATATCTTTTTTTTATTTTAATTTCATTAATAATTAAAAACATTATATTAATAATAAGATTTAGATGAGTTTCTTGACTATGGATATCCCTGATAATTTGTAATACTTTTTCATGTGATCGTACGAGGTCAACTTCACCATGTTGCTCTTCCGGATGAAAGTCCGGAGATATCGCCCTGCCTTTGTCTTTGATAATCATATTATGTAATATAATACACGTGTACATCATATCCTTTATATCTTAATATTTGGGGACCATGCAGGCGTTCTTATTATAGCCCATTTTTTCTTTAGAACGCCAAATGCTCGTTTTATGTCTTTCCTTGCAGCTTTGTGCACTTTCTTGTACCTTATACGCTTAACATCATTCGAATTTGGGTGTGAAATAGACTTAACAAGAACAAACCAATCAGGATATATCCCGTCAGTAAGATAATATCCTCATTTGTAAGACACCCCGTTTGCAAAAAAAGGTACCACAGGTGCTTTCCCGTCTTTGAGATCATTGAAAATACGGGATGCTCGTATCACGTTGATGTCGTTGTTCGACCCGGCGACACCAAAGAATGCGTGCCAAAACCACAAGTCTTGTGAGGCAACCGCTTCTAGTAAAATAAATGGTTCGTGCCCGTGATCCCCTCTACAATATTGCCCACGATAAGCATTTGGACATTGAGCCCATGGCCAATCCGTACAATCAATGCTTCCTAGCATTCCGAGAAACCAATGTTTCTCCTCATGAAAAGCGTAAGCTGCCACGAGACAGTCATGAGCACCGCCACGGTCCCTATACACATGTCTTCTAGGATTTCTAGGGATACTAGAAGCGGAACCTGCAAGAAACGTCGCCGCCGTTTGTAAAAAACCAAGATTTATAATCC
Source organism: Calendula officinalis (assembly GCA_963853835.1). Taxonomy (NCBI): domain Eukaryota; kingdom Viridiplantae; phylum Streptophyta; class Magnoliopsida; order Asterales; family Asteraceae; genus Calendula; species Calendula officinalis. The sequence continues at coordinate 29,805,264 of OY970835.1, read as the reverse complement.
CGCCCTCCTCCTCGTCGCAGAAAATGAAATTAACGACACTCATGTCTTCATCCGAACTCGTTTTTAAGATAGTGTGTGTGATGTGAGTAAGTATAAGGAAAAGAAATGAGAAGTGTGAAATTTTTTAGAAAAAAGATTGGGTATTTATAAGGTAAAAAAAAAAGGGTAAAAATCAAGTTTGAAAGGGGTGCTGTTATTTGAGAAATTGCCGTTGTGAGGGGGGGATTTGAATTTTTCGGATCTTAAAAGCTCGACCTTCAACGGTCGAGTATTCGACTGTTCAGCCATTGGGACGCGGCGGGGTTGGGTTGCCGTAACCGGGGGGGGGGGGGGGGGGGGGGGACCCGTCAGGTGAGGTGGCGGTCACGATCGAGTTGGAGGTGGTCCGATACTCAAAGTCTAAAGTGTCAAATATGGTTTTAACGTGGGCATGATGAATTGATGATCATGATGGGTCATAAAAGGTCATAACTATATATATGTATACACATGCATATGACTACATATATATAAATCGTATACATAAATAGACATGATATATATGACAAGTATTTTTTATGTTTATACATAGATATTGATACATGGATGTATGTGCATATATACATCTTCACATTTATGTGGAAATACTTGATTGATTAACATTTTAAAGATATTCTGTTGGAAAACCGTTAAAAAGTGTTATCATCTCCGACGAATTTCTAACGGAAATGTTGAAACATATTAAAAATTGAAGTATTTATGCTACATATGTATGCTCCGGTTTTTAATGGATTTCTAATTGAATTTACGCTTGTCGGTAGTCCTTTGGAAATTTGTCGCTAAAAATTATTAATTAGCAACGAGTTTCGTACTGTTTTAGTCTGATGGAAACTCACTAGAAATCAGTTGAAAAGTGGGCATTATTTTGGAGCTATAATTCCGTAAGAAGTTCGTTTGAATATTTGAAATTTTATGTTTATGTTTTATTTAGTTTTTAACAAAAGTCGTTTGAAGTTTGAACATAATTTGTGACTTTTATATTATATTAATTTGCAAGTCATCTCACATCATATGCAAGTCTCCAAGTACCTAAAGTCGGTATAAAGTTGTTGTCTGGCTGACTACTATTTGTGATCGAGATTTTATTTCTTAGTGAAACATATGACCTACATTATTTCAAACACTATTAAGATTGAATAGTCAAAACATTATGTAGCCTTAAAGGTCATATTTATATATGTATATCCGTGCATGTTCAAATCCAAAATATTTAGGTTATCAAGATAAATAAAACAACTAATAATAAAGTCATTGAGTAACTAAATCTAAAAGTATGCTTCAAATTCCAGATATACAAAACTTCTAGTTTCATTTCATACAAAAATAAAGTACATCAACATTAATTTTGAATATAATACAATCCATTAATTTCGATTAGTTATGAGCTCTTTTTATTATTACTTTATATGAATTACATTTATTTTAGATATCTAATATATAACTCGATATTTATAAACTAATTATTATTTGTTACCTAATTCATTTCAAAATAATTATTTAACAGATAAAAATACAAAATTTAAAATACAAATAATTAATATGATTTTAAATTAGTTAAATAATAACTAACACTAATTTCCCCCTTTTATGTGTATTTTGTGAAGAATGACTATATATCTATTTTTATGTGAATTCCCTACAAAGGAGTTAATATGGCAGTACTTGCATCATGCAATTTTGACTTAGACTTGGACTTTTTATTTCGAACGCATGTAAAGTTGTGAACTATTCCTGTTGCAACAAATATTGTTGACTTTTAGCATATGACTTGGTCTGGTCGTCATTTCAATTTTGACTTAACTAATTAGGTAAATGTCCCAGCATTGACTTGAAGATCACGGGAACATGCAACCATATCACAAAATTATTGTTGAAGAACACTTGCAGGATTAATTACGGTTAATTTATAAGACATGAATAAGTCTCGGTAGATCTTTATTAATTTTTTTCAAGATATTCGAATTTACAGATTATGTTATTTGGACATGGTCTATAATTTTATGATGAGATCAACGACAAAGACATTCTCGATGGTGCTGGTTCAACAATAGATAATACTAAGGGTGGCAAAATTTAACCCAACTTGAGATCGAAATTAAAATAAACAAGTTAGGTTGAGATAAATAATTTTTGGACAGTTTTTGGTCGACTCAAATGACCCGTTGATTAGGCTCGGGGGATGATAATTTAAGTGAGTCGACTCGCCAACCCGATTAACGATTGAAACATGTCTAAAATAGATATATCTATACTCTAGTAGTTTATAGCAATGTTTTAAAACCCGGATTTTAAATCGGACCGGACAATGCTCTAAAAACGGTCGAACCAGTTTAACCGGTAGGTTTAACCGGATTACAATGCTATTGAATATTTATGTTAAATTAGTTATGTAAAAGATATGTATATGAACAAAATCCCAATGTTTTAAAACCCGGATTTTGAATCAGACCGGCCGATGTCTAAAAAACGGTCGAACCGGTCGAACCGGTTGAACCGGATTACAGAAAAAGCCTAAAAAATACAAAAGAATCATTATAATGAATCCAAAAAAATTCAAAAATGATTTCCTAATAAAATTAAACAACTTTAATTCTACATGTATACGCATACGGTATACATTACGGAAATTTCAAGAAAATTATACATCAATAAATTTCATAAGTTCAAATTATAATTGTATAATTGTATGCTAAACAAACAAAGAAGCCATTCGAAACAAACAAACAAAGAACACGTATACTGTATACATTAAGCATTAATCAAATCACATTTTTGTAATTTGTAGCTTTGTAACACAGAAGCCATTTGAAATCACAACTTTATAAGTTATTTTGGGAGTAGACTTAAGTTAATAGGAAGAGAGAAAAGCACAAAATCTACTTTTCCATCCCACATCGCTGTGGGAGGAAAAGGTTGAATCATTAGCAGCACTATATATATGGGCATATGGCATTTTAGGGAAAAACTACAAGCCGTTCAATGCATACTTACCTCTTAAGCAGTTAAGCTTGATAAGTTTGAGGATAGTTATAAAGTTGAAACCCGGTCTAATTCCGGTTTTTAAGCTCCAGTTCAATCCGGTTTGCTTCTAGACCCGGTGGTTCAATCCGGTTCATTTACTGGTAATTGACCCGCTAAATCGAACCAGCAGTGTATCATTTTTCCGGTTCGATTGACTGGTCCGACCTTGTCACAAAACAATGTAAAATCCTAAAATATTATAAAACAAATATTATAAAATTCTAAAAAATTACAAGAACTTTTTTTCTAATAAAATTCAACACTTTGAGTTTGTAATCTATAATTAAAAAGAGACATACCACTTAACACTAGAAACTTGATGTTTTAAACTTCAAAACATATAAGTTTCAAAAGTATAAAAAATAATACAAAATATTCACTTTAGTTTTAAAAAATGAGATTAAATAAAAAAATACGGTTTCAAATCCGGTCAAATAATCCCGGTCTGATCGGGGTTCACAATTAACACGACGATTCGAAGCGGTTCATAAATGGACTTTGAACCGGTCGATTCGGCCCGGAATATTTCCATTTCCCGGTCTGACCAGCCGGTCGAACCCGGGTTTTAAAACAATGGTTTATAGATATATATTTGAAAAATATATATATAGTTTAGTAGGTTCTGTATCCACATTTAAAAAGTCAACATGTTTGACTCGTTTGACCCATTCAAAAGCTAACATGTTAACATTTTTAATTAAACATGTTAAATGGGTCGTGTTTAGGTTGAAAATAAGATGCTAATGTTATTATGGTGGGGTCAAAAACGATGCGGAAGTATATATTTAAAATAAAGTTTAGCCACCACAATTCACAACGGACCAAATCTCTAAACGGAATAATGCAACAAAAGAAAAGGAAGAACATCATACCCTCGAAGAACACATCAAGGTGATGATGATGATGAGTGGATGATGGTCACGAGTTGGTTCCCCTCTACCGTTGATCCACACCAAGTTACCGTTCCTTTCAAGTTGCTAACCCAACACCGAAAGCTCAAGAAACTTCTTAGATTTCGGTGAACTAAACACTTAATTTTTGAGAGAGAAATGTTGAGTTTTTTTTTTTATCATCCTTCAACTAAACCTCCCACATCTTCTTATATACATAAGGTATCATGTGGAGGTGTTAAAAAGGCTAGACATGCATTGGACCATAAAATGGTCAAGTGAGATAAAAGCGTGGGTATACTCAACATGCATTGAACCATAAAAAGGTCCAATGAAAGTAAAGCTAGCATGTGGAGAATTAGTGGTAGCACCTTAGATGCATTGGTTCATTAAATGGTCCAATCAAATAAAAGCTACATAATTTCTCCCAACATCTTTATTTATTTCTTCTCATTTAAGTGTTATCGGAAAGGAAATCCCCCGGTGTATGACCCAATAGGTCCGCGCATCACCGGTCGTAGTACGTTTACGCGTGTGTCGGTGGGCAGAAATCCAACAGACTCTCACTTGCACGCGACGCGACGCTTTATTTGTATCACTAACAAAGAGCGGCCCTAGCTACGCATCTTTGTCCCCAAGTCAGCACGTGTATGTCATCCACGACAAAATGAATCATCACACAATGATTGTCCTATATATAAGTGATTGTAATATCCCTTTGTTACCGCTATCCTTGTGAACACGAAACATGGATTTTATGTCGTCAATCTCCAGATCGTTCGCGATTATGTTTCTCGATCTTTTATTTAGTGGTGACCAAAATGAGTTTTAATTGATCCATTATCAATTTAACTCGAGCACGGCCATGCATTTTGGGTGTCAGCGCTAAATCATTGAGGGGCCCATGTATATCTCTCTCTATGAACATAGAGGAACAAATCCCTTTGACTACATAGTTCCTCTACATAAGCTACACATTGCCCAACTAGATCCCTTATGACAGCCAGTTACGAACTGCGTTAGAAAATAATTTAAGTAATGCAAACTTATGCTTTGGAAGCTCATGCACCTCCGGTCTAAGGATAGAATGATACTCCCGAGTTACTTGTGATAATTACCATGAACTAGACTCGGGTGTTGGGTCTCCAGTCACTTGAAACTCATTTCAAGCACATGACATTGTTGCGTCTATATCTCATAACCAACACATTGCCTCAGCCTTCGTTCATCACTTACTCCCCTTTAAGTATGACTGACTGTGGATGCTTAGATTAAATCTGGGAAGTGTTTAAACATGCAAAGATGGAACACAGTATAAACCAATTGAAAGTAACTGCAACACACATATGTATAGACATTTTTATACATCAATGCAACTCAAAGTTACAATACTGCTTAATGTTCCCAGAATAAGTAAATATCAAAACATAAACTAAAATGATACTCAAGCAAAATCACTGACGTATCTCACACCTATAACCATAGTGTGAGCATCATGAACAGCCTGTGATAATGGGTTGGTATCTGGGTCAGCTAGATTGCCTTCCGTTGGTACTCTGCTAATGGCAACTTCACCACAATCTGTCATATCTCTGATAACGTGGTATTTGCGAGAAATCTGTCTCGTTCTTTTATTAGCTATTGGTTCCTTAGCCAATGCTACCGCACCTTCATTATCACAAAACAGCTCAATAGGGTGAGTAATGCTAGGAACCACTCCTAGGTCTCGGATGAATTTCTTCATCCACACAGCTTGCTTTCCAGCTTCACTTGCTGCGATATACTCTGATTCCGTAGTTGAATCAGCAACTGTGTCCTGCTTGGAGCTCCTCCAACTTATCGCACCACCATTTAATAGAAACACAAACCCCGATTGAGATCGGCAGTCATCCCTATCAGTTTGGAAGCTAGCATCTGAGTAACCAGTTACTCGTAGCTATTGCTCTCCACCGTAGACTAAGAACATCTCCTTCGTTCTACTAAGATATTTGAGAATGTTCTTTACTGTAGTCCAATGAGGTCCCCCCCCCCCCCCCCCCCCCCGGTTTGCTTGATATCTGCTTGTCATGCTCAATGCACATGACACATCAGGACGCGTGCATAACATGACGTACATGATCGATCCTACTGCCGAGGCATATGGGATACGCTTCATTACTTCACGTTCCTTATCGGAACTTGGACAATGAGCCTTGCTCAATGTCAATCCATGTGACATTGGAAGATTTCCCTTTTTGGATTCTTCCATCTTGAACCGTTTCAAAACTTTGTTTGTATATGCACTTTGACTCAACCCAAGGAGCCTTCTAGATCTATTTCAAAAACTATCGAATTTGATCTATTTTATTACGATCATCAGTTTTATAGTTGTTTATCTATCTTATTACGATCATAGGGTGAAAAGTGAAAACAATCAAATTTGAGTAAGAAATTAGAAGTTGATGTAAGAAAAACCTAAGGTCACCATCATCGTCACATATAATCTAGGGATGATAATTCATGTCGGATTTAGGTTGATAGGTTCGGATTGACGGGTCGGAAACATTCAACCTGAAACCAATATGTTTATTTAAACAACTCAGAGATCTATTGCATTGTTCATCTTGAATGATTCTTTTGTCTTTGTTTCTGGCAAACCGGTTCTTGGCTGTCTCATAGCATTTGCGCATCTTGAATCTCTCTTTTGTCTTTGGTTTTATACGCTTAACGTATTGAATCATATCTAAGACAAACTATAATAAATATCAATGTTATCTTAATTTAATTTGTTTATTTGTGATTTTGTGGGTTAAGCTTTTGTTCGTTTGTTCTCGAATTTCAACATTAACAAATTTTAATAAACACGCCTCTACTATTCATTCTCTTGTCTTTTTAACTTATTTCCATTTACGAATAATTACAATCGCTGTTCTATTGTTATCTTCTTGTTCCTGGACAAAATGTAAAAAAATAAAATCCTTTTATAATTTTGTTTGTAGTTTCACGTTTATAGAAAATACTCCCTCAATATTATAAAAAAATTTATGCTCCCGTCACAAATTAATTGTCCACTAGACAAAAGACACAAAGTTTTAAGAAAATGCAATTATTGCACTATCCACTAATAAAATCTCATATTTACCCACTTATAATTCATATGATTGGTTGTAATTTGAAATTGACATTTATTTTGGGACAAGCTAAAATAGTAAGGTGGACAATAAAAATGAGAAGGAGAGAGTATTTCATTTGACACAATTTTTTTAGGAGATAGTTAGTGGTGTGATCCTTTGTAATATTTTTGATTAAAATATAAGGTTAGAATGGAGAGAGTAAGTGTTTTATTGGTGTAATAATTGGTAATAATATTATTTTATTAGACGGGCCCACCAAATTTGAGAAATGTAAACTTTTAATGAGACAAAATTTTAAGGAGAAATATAAATTTTTTTGTATGACGAGTAGTAATAAGACAATACTAAATAGATATTGTGATTCACATTGTTTGTAATTTTTTGTTTTTAAAAAGATAACTTGAGCAATTACGTTACTAATTAAAAGAAGTTAATAGAAAATGTATAAATCAAATATTGTTTTGAAGAAAAACATTATGTGTGTTTTTCAGAACAACTAAAAATAATTCCGTTGCTGGGACTTGAACCCGGGTCTCGCGGGTGAGAGCCGAGTATCCTAACCAACTAGACTACAACGGAAATTGATGAAGGATAAAGTTTCCTTTTGGTTATTGCAAACTAGGCTTATAGCCCATTCAACACATTATAACGATTTTTTATCGGGTTTTCCTTTACTTTTTATTTTTCGCAAACCGTAATTGGTTTGATTATGTTTTTTTGGTTCATTTTTAAAAAGATATTATAAGATTGAGAGTAATTTTGAGTTCAATATTATTTAAAAGGTGCGAGATATATCTAATCTAAGAGCATCCACAATGGTTAACCTTTCCAATGACTTATTACTTTTGTCACATAATCTAATAATCAATTAGTTGAAAATCTCTCCAATGGTTAACCTTTACAAAGACTTTTTCACTAATATTATTAATTTACCTTTATTAATATCAAATGTTTTATAAATACCTCTCACTTATGTAATTTAATAATTTTTATAGTATTACAAAACTTAACATTATTATAAAATTTCTCTTACAAAAATATTATAATGCTTGACCTTAAAAAGTATTGAAATATGATAAATTATAATTTATAATTATAGAAATAATAAATTATTCACATATAAATATATACATGTGTTTAAAATGTAAAATTGTTAATTATAGAGACTAAAAGAATCAATCATTGAAAGTTATTCAAGTGGTTGGGGAAGATCAAGTAGTTGGAGTGACCTCTTAAAAAAGTCATTAATTCCAATGGTAAAAAGTCATTTTAGAGGTTATTCAAATAGTATCAACCTCTTGTTCAACCTCACATTGGAGATGCTCTAATACTAATCATCCAATTTAATATATTTAATTCTTATTATAATATTTTACTTAAAAAACTATGAAACTAACATTGTTAAAAGTACACATTGTGACGTACTATTGTGATATAATTTTTTTAATAGTTAATACACATCTTTTAAATCACACATAAATCCGGCCTTTTATTGGGATGTCCCGTGCTCGGGATATATATCGTGGGGGTGGCGGAAATTAATCCAAATTAGAAGTACCATCCGGCCTTTTATTTGGAATAAAATTTATGATGGTAAATCTACTTCTATATGGTTTGATAATTGGTGTTTGGCTAGCCCGTTGGATCAGCTCCTTACTAGGAGAGATATTGCACGGTCGGGGTTCTCTTTGCAGGACTCAGTTGCTGATTTGGTCATAAATGAAACTTGGAGATGGCCTTTTGATTGGTATCAAAAGTATCCTATCTTAATTCAGATCCCGGTGCCTACTTTGGATCCAAACTCGGCTGACATGATCGTATGGAGGGATATGCATGGTTCTATTATGCCTTTTTCGGTGTCCATTGCTTGGGATTCTATTAGAGCGCGGGGAACAGATGTTCCTTGGCATCAGGTTGTCTGGTTTTCTCATTGTGTCCCGAGACATGCTTTCCATTTGTGGCTAGTTGTTAATCAACGCCTAAAAACTCAGGATCGGTTAAAACAATGGGATGTTGCTCCTAATACGGACTTAAGTAAATTGCATTGCCCGTTATGTGATGGTCCTCCTGATTCCCACGCTCACTTATTTTTTGAGTGTCCTTATTCTTCTGAAATATGGGGTAGGATTCGCCGGCTAGCAGCGATTGAGGTTAGTAATCCCTTTTTTGCGGATATTGTAGCGTTTCTCATTCCGCTTTCTAGGGGAAGGTCTGCGAGAAGTCTGATTGCTAGAGTGTCGCTTGCTGCTACTACTTATTTTATTTGGCGAGAACGGAATGCTCGGATATATTCCAAGAAGCCTAAAACCCATATGCAGCTGTATGACGAAATTATTGTCACTATTCGGCTAAAGTTGTTGTCTATGAGATTTAAGAAGAAGACGGATCAAGTGCAAATGATGCTGAATAATTGGAAGCTCCCGAAGTCGGTAGTTTTATATGATCATGTTGATCAAACGTTGTAGTTGTTTGCTTTCTCTAACTGCGTGGTCTGTTATGTTTATTATTATTTTTTTTTTTTTTTTGTAGTTAGAGTTAGTTGCTTGTTTGCTTAGGGTTTGTTTATGGCATCTCATAAACATAGGTAGTCTTGGTTGTCGAGCGTCTATGCTTGCGGTTAATGTGGTGTTTTAACCACATTCCTTTGTACTTTATTTGTTTGTGATTAATTTTACCGGGGTAAACCCTTACCCAAAAAAAAAAATCACACATAAATCTAGATTAAACTAGCCATATCGGTGGTGGTCGTGAAATGCGGGCCCCATACGTGTCACTTTTGGGGATGCGTCCCTCCCAATACATAACCTCAAGCTAACGTGTCCAACAAGTCAAGGGTCGGCCAGTCGATCCTTGTGGGTCGTCTGATTTTTGAAGAGGAAGAGTTTTTTTAAAGGATAATGATTTGATCGTCTGATTATATAGATTTGATCAGAATTTATAATATATTTAGTGAACAGATGTTGCAAAAGTTACCAACATATTGTTTTTCACAAAGATTAAATTTTATCATTCTTTGTGGACTTGTGGTTATTGCAGTCACAGACACGCACACAACTCTCTCTCTCTCTCTCTCTCTCAACAGAACTTGGGGCTTCAACTGGTAGCTCGAATCGATGTAAGATTGTATTATAATTGTTGTTATTTTGGCTTCAATTTGCTGTATTAGACCACGATTTGCCTTTAATTTCTCCATTTCATGAACTCAGGCATTTGTTTTTTGATTTTAGGGTTTTGTAAGGTTGAGTTAGGGTTTTGAACGATAATCTTCACCGGAGAAAGAACTGGGAGGGGCGAAATTGTCTGTTTGTATGCGTGTATAGATATAATTGAAAACAATGCGGTTGTTTCCGATGAATTCATCGAGAGAGGTTAGAAATGAAGGAAGTGATCATGCTTTATTGTATCTTAATGTATATGATCTCACCCCTGTTAATAACTACCTCTACTGGTTGGGCTTTGGAATTTTTCACTCTGGCATTGAAGGTAATTGTTTGAATTTGATGTCTTGCATATTCTGTTCAACTCCCTTTGTATGATAATTATAGATACAGTTGACTCTTAATGCTGCTATCAAAATATATAGTACTTCTAGAATTCATTTGAATGTGACAGGTGAACCTAATTGGTCCGAAAGTATGTTTAAAGTAGTCCTTTTGATATTTAAGACATTAGTGCATTTTTAGGAATCTGATACTTCATGATCATAGTAATTTGCCCCCTTCTGTTTTGATTGTTGTAAGTTTCATGTCTTAAAAGAACAAATATTTTTTCGAAATTTACATTGCAGATAGAGATACACAAGCTAATAACATAATCATATTGAAATCATATAAAAAATAGTGATTGGGAATTGGCTAAATTCATTTTACGTTTTTATTAATAATGTTGTGGTCTTTGAATTTAATTAAGTAATATTTTTAATTTTGATATGATTATCAGTATATGACATGGAATATGGATTTGGGGCCCATGAGTACTCAACCAGTGGTGTGTTTGAGGTGGAACCGAAAAGCTGCCCGGGTTTCATTTTCAGGCGATCCATTCCTTTGGGCAGCACTAATATGTCTCCAACAGAATTCCGGTCATTTATGGAGCATCTTTCTAATAAATATCATGGTGATACTTATCATTTAATTGCCAAAAATTGCAATCATTTCACTAATGAAGTTAGCATGCGGCTGACTGGAAAACCAATCCCTGGTTGGGTCAACCGTTTGGCTAAAGTCGGTAAGAAATTATATCCTCCCATTTTCTGTTTGATTTAATTATTGTCTTAAATTTATAAACATTATATATATATAATATTTAATAATTTTGATGAATAGGTTCTTTCTGCAACTGTTTAGTGCCGGAAAACATTCAAGTTGCAGCTGTCAGACATCTACCTGATCATGCAACTTACTCCGGTGAGTCAGCAGTTTCTTTTTGTTTCTATTCATGAAAGTTTTTATAATTTTGGGTAAATTACAGTTTTTGTCCCTGACATTATTCAAATTCGGGGTTTTTATCCCTAAACTTTTTTCTTCTGTTTTTTTGTCCTTGAGGTTTTTAAAATTCTGCATATTTGTCCTTCCGTCTATTTTTGGCCGTTAACTAACGAAAAATGCAAGGCATGTGAGGGCATTTTGGTCTTTTTCACCATTTTTCATCTTCTTCCCCAACGCCCACAAACCCTAAACCCCCAACACCACCACCTCCGTTAATCGATGATGGTGAAAACCCCCAGATTGTGTTTCAGATCTGAAAGAAGACGTCATCGAGCATCAGATCTGGGTTTGTACTTTTAGATGTACCATATGCTTAAAATTTTGTACTTCTATTATGTCTTCTTCATCATAAAGTACAAGCAACAGATCTGGTTCAAACCCCAAATCGGAGCTTCAAACCCCAAATATATGTTTTTTCCTTCGCCTCCACAAATCAAAGTTATCAAACCCCAAAGATCTGGTTCACCAGATCTTCACGAATCACGATCTGGTAAACATCGTGAGAATCACGAATCACGATCTGGTAAACATCGATTCGGGTTTTATTATGTCTTCTTCATTTGTGATTTCAAGCGACGTACCAGATCTGGTATACATCGATTCGGAGCTTCAATTTTGGCCGGAGAAGATGGTGGTTTAAGGTGGAGGTGGAGGAAAAAACGTGATTGTGAATTTGTGATATTTAGGGTTTTTGCTTAAACAAATTTTCATAGTCTAGGTAGTGGATCTTGAATTAAAAACCACTTTGAATTTCTTACCAATTGATTTTGAATCCAAGATTCTCACCAGATGATTTTGAAGAAGGTGGGAGGAGATGAAATGCATGAAAAAATTGTACAGTACAACATTGAAGAACACATTTGGGTTGAAAGGGTGTTTTTGATGATGATGATGATAGGGGTAATTTGGGGAAATTGACAAAAAAACGTTAGTTAACGGCCAAAAATAGACGGAAGGACAAATATGCAGAATTTTAAAAACCTAAAGGACAAAAAAACAGAAGAAAAAAGTTTAGGGACAAAAACCCTGAATCCGGAAAAGGTCAGGGACAAAGGGACAAAAACTGTAATTTACCCTATAATTTTTTATAAATTATCATAATTATTTTATAAATTATAAACAGATGTAGGGTCAGATTCTGGTGATTCATCTTTAACAATGGCGAGTGAAGAGGAGGAATTAGATCATCATTTGTTAACTGCACCTAATGGTGATGTGGCGTTTTTGCAGGACACACCAGTGAGACTAGCAAAAAACATGCTTTGACTTATATTTTTTTTATCAGTAATTTTACTAGATATTATTATTATGTGGTGGTATTTATTTATAGTTTTAGTGTATAGAATTTCCCCCAAAATGTTGTATTAATTCCTTGTTGTCTCAAGCTTTGTGTATTGTCATCTTTCTGTAACAAGTTGTGATATGTTACTGATTAGGAACAGTTGCATAATTAAGAAAACTGTTTCGTTACTAATTAATCACATGAGGTTAAGATTCTGTTAATTCTATATTTATTATTTAAAGGCACTTGTTATCGCTAGATAGTGTGGCATGCAACACGATGATAAACTCATAGAAGTAAAAAAATTCCATATATGTGTTTGGGGTGGGTGGGGTTCTTGTAGAGACCCGGTCAACCAAAGTTTGAAACCACACAATCATGATTAAATTAGTAGCTTCGGTAACTAATTGACAAACTTTGCAAGTCTAGACTAATATGTTGCACATTTAATAATTAAGAGCAATAGAGGATCTGGTCAATCAAGTTCGGTGTACTAAAATGTAGGCATGTGAACGGTATAAGAACCGAATTGCTCGTAACTGAATCGTCAAGAAAATGGTTCGGACAGACCAAGGACCGAACTGATGATGTTCATATTCGAACCGGACCGAGAATCGGCCAGAACCGAATCAAGAACCAAGGAAATTTCATCAACTTTTTCGGGTTTTTTTCGGTTTTGGACCAAACCGCTCGGGACCGAACCGGACCGGAACCGAATCCAGTCTGGTTTGCATCTGCTATTCCGTTTGGTTCTCGGTCTAATTTGCACAACCCTGCTAAATGCATTCCGGCCTAAAAGAAAATCACCATATGGATTCGGCTTAATATCATCATTTGGTTGAATTTTGTGATCATTAAAATGTCTTATATACAATATATATATGATTATACAATACAATATCAAATTATATGCACACTTTTGTTATTAATATTATTGGGTCATGAGGTATATAATATAATTCTACGTAATGATTTTGGTTATGAGACGGCAAATGTAGTATTAGAAAAATGACGTCGCTGACATGCCATGGAAAGTTGGAAACTTTTGTTTTTTCTTCTTTCTAGATATAATTGACATTGTTTGGTGCAACAACATTATGACATAATCCAAGTGTTGGTAATATGGATAAACAAGTTTAGACTTTAGATCCTTCTTATATTTTTAATCAGGTAATAATATTAAAACTTTTTAATTACATACTATATTTTATATTTTGTTAATAAAATTTCATAAGTAGCGTATTAGGTAAAAAATGCCATTGAAAGAAGGGATTATGATTTACTAGATTAACAAGGAATTAGAGGCACAAATCGTGTTAATGTATCCCACAAAGTTGTGGCTACAATTCTTGTCGTAAACAAAAATTATGTAGATTTATGTGTACATGTTAGCAAGGTAAAGGTATATATATGTCAAAGGTTTAAAATTTAGACTATTTGTTTGCTGGAATCCAAAGCATATGATCTCATCTAAACTCTTTTTCAGGTATTATATCAAAATTTTCTCAGGATCAACTTTTGTTCGTGATATACGTGATTTAAACGTTGATGTGACTGTTTTCCTTGTTATCTCTGGATCTTTTTATTACCATCTTGTAAATATTTACCTAATAAAAATATTGAAGAGATCGTTTTCATTACCACTGGTAGTTCCCTTCTTTGACTACAATTATGCAATTACAATTCCCCATTTTATAATTCAAGTGAGAAGACTTTTGAAAAATAGGTGGCCAAATATTAATCAGCTGAAAATTGATGACGACTGACGAGTGTATTCAACTTCCCCGCACAAAATTTCCTTTTCCCCCCAATTTCAGTTGTTTGCTACACTAAGCAAACCCAATATAAAAGTCCACTTTTTTCTACAAATCATTATATTACCACTTATACTTCATGCATAACAAGTTGTACCTGTTTCTTGACTCAGTCTACCCACGAAAGCAGTTATAAAGAAGTCCCCGAGAATGACAACAGACATTTAAACAACTCCTGCTTCATACAACTATCCAAGAACTTAACTTTTTCGCCTATTTTCTTGAATTCAATTCTATAGTCTTTAATGGAAGCTTTCAAGTTCTTCATTCTCATTTTCTTGATCTTTACATTCATGGAGGTTCTTGATGGAAAACCCACTTCCAAAATCTGCGACCATGATAAACCCTATTTTCATTTTCCGTTCAAAGTCAACTCATTTTGCAAACACAATCAAACCATGATCAAATTTCCAGGTTATGGTGATCTGGGTGTGAAATCTATTTCTTACGATCACAAGAAACTCACTCTAATCGACCCAAAAGATTGTGTCTTTGCAGTTTTCTTGAATCTTGATCTTTATCAGACACCCTTTCGGTATTATCATGTTGTTGAGAATTATACGTATTTGAATTGCTCGGTTAATCTTTCGGGTTCTTTCGAAGAAGTTCCATGTTTGAGTGGTTTGAAACATCATGTTTATGTTGTGGAATCATCTTTAGATGTACCCAATTCTTGTGAGATAGTGAAAAATGTTTCAATTCCATTTGCGTACAGTTCTTACGTTTCTGATGACAGTTTTGGTCTTGATTTGACTTGGAATTCTGATGGTTTTGCAGAAGATAAAAGAGGGTTGTTTGGTCTTCAGTCCATTGTAGAAGGTAATGTCTAAAAAACCAAGACTTTGCTTTTACTTTTGAAGTCAAAGTCAATATTAATTTTCAAATTATATATGTTCTGATTTCTACTTTATATATAGTACGTTTCAGTTTTAGCATGCATCATGCTTCACAATGCTGGTTAAATTTAGGCTTAAAACTTTTTTGTAAACATATAATTCATATGGATTTTAATATTCAAAGACTGTTTGTTTGACCCTAAGGTCAACCGTTTTGTTTTTTTCTAGGTGATAATAGTTGGTTGATTGTAAATGAACTCGCCACTACATATTATATTATTTGGAAATATGGTAATTGTGGCATATTTAATCCTCAGTTTATAGGAAAAATATGACATCTTAGATAGTATTCTTTTTTTTCTTTGTTAATATATTAAGGTGTTAAATTCTCAAATCGACATGATTAGTTAAAAACTTCTATGTAATTCTTTCTAGCTCCTTTCAAGAAATTTTGATCCTTGAAAACTAACTCCATATTCTAAAGTTGTGGTACCCATCTTGGTGACTGATTTTTTTACTATCTCTTTTTTGCAGAAATAAGTATCCTGATTTTGGTTTTCGTGGTCGCCGGATTAGCATGTGTAAAGTCGTATTGTTCAGAGAAATCACAAATCAAGGAACATGAATGGGAGAGGTTAATTGGGGATCTTGAAACATTGTGATCATCGAACAATTTGGAGCATGTCATTCATTTACCACAAGATCTAATGAACGAATTTGGTGCGGATAATTGAATTTTCATAGAAGTAAACGATGAGCCATACAGAATTTTGCAGTTTCTTAGTTAGTATAGACTTGTATAGATATAAGTTGACTAGTTGTGTACGAAGAAAGACTATGGTTGTAGATATTACATGGAAAATGTTTACTCATTTGCAACCGAAAAATTACAAGTTGTAGTCAAAAGAAAGGTTTTTTTTTTTCGTGCATCTTGTGTAGACAATACTCAATGCGAACATGAATTTTAAAGAATTGTTGTGAAGATTATTTAAAGGATTAAAAAATAGAGCTCCGAAAGTAAAAATGACCAAACTCTCCTTTTCTTTTTATCTTTTGCTTTTGCTTTTTATTTTTTATTTTTTTGCATTCCCAATAAGGAGTCGTAAATTCATGATCACGTCCATGCAACCTGTTTATGCCACTTCCATATAGGCCGATGCAAAGGTACAATAACCAAAGTAAATTATTTAGAATCCAACCGAACTAAAGACCAAGAAAGTAGTTTCGATCGTACAATGTATCAAATTGATGACGTATTGAATCGAACCGGACCGAGAACTAATGTTTTCCATTTTTTGACTTATTTCGTTGTTCTTCATCAGTTTTTGGGAATCGATTTTACATAAAAATAAAAACAAAAACCGGACCAGTGTATATTCGCAGGCCTAGTTAAGACATGTAGAACTTTTATTAAACTTAAGTAAAGAAAATGTAGATTATATGAAAACTTACAACACTTAAAAAAATCTGAGGAAAAAAGGTAGAAACATCAAGAGGGTCGAGAGAAAAGAAAGTGAAACACAAATCTTAAACCTAATCCACTCCTAAAGCTTTCCTCTTATTAGTCACAATCAAAAGCTTCTTTTGTTTTCTTAGCTCCCAAGAATCCCCCTTTAGATTTTTAAATCTTTAAATTCTATGACACAAAAATCCACAATGAACGAACGACTTTGGTTGTGTATAAGGTTGCTCGGAATCATATGGTGATAATTTAGCGGTAAAGATGTCTTAAAATATCTCTAAGATATCGCATATTCAATATTTTTCATAAATAAACATAAACCAAAAAATTTAAAAATCATCATTTCAAAGGGACCTTTACCTTTTAAGAAAAAACAAAGTTTCATTGGTTATATCTATTACTATTGACCAAGACAATAAGACGATAGAATTATCTAGAAGTGTTCATAACGAAAATTATCTAGAAGTTGTGTGACTAAAGTATTAAAAGACCTTGTTAAAATCCTCTCGTCACTAGCTCGCCCAACCCAAAGTCCATTAGTTGACCCGTCATACTAAAGGTCAAACCATTAAAATTTAAAAATATTAAATCTATTTAACTCGAATATCCTAGTATCATACTATCATATAGTTAGTTAATCGATATAACGGGTTTTTTTCTTCAGCATTTTATGTTGTTTATTGTTAATTTCGTCCTCTAATATGTATCTATATACGAAATTTATGCATGAATGATTAAAACTTAATAAGAAACTTAATTATCGTTTGTTCAATAGCCATCCTAACTATATATCGGCTTGTGAATTACTAAGAATAAGTCAAGAGCGACAATTTTACATCATCGGAAGCTTTTGCGGATCTTCTAGAATGAAGACTCGAAGGACAGGCCAATTTTTTCACATATTGTAAGATAGTAATGTTTTGAATGAAGTCAGTCATTTTGGTATCACTTTTACTTATTAATCCTCTCGTTTGTTGACCCACAAAGAATAAATAGTTTTCTTAACAAACTCAAGCCTAATAAAGTTACGAAATTGTTCTAAAAATAATGTTTTATTCAAATTGTAACATATATAAAGCATGTTAAACATAATCCCATTTATAAGGCTCCTTCAGCGTGGCGGGATTATGTTTGAAATGTACGCAACCTAATCGTTATCATAGTCGTTTATAAACCTTCAGGTTATGAGTAATCAAACTGTTATCTTAAAATATCATTTATATACTCTTACCACTCATAGCTATAAATATATTTGCATCCAAATCCAATAATCCTAGCTTAAATTTATGCCGTTTTGTCTGTCTACTTTTGGGCTGGCCTATACACAAATTCACAGGCCGGATTTTATAATTTGGATTAGGCCTAGCACAAATTTACAGGCCGGATTTTATAATTTGGATTGGGCCTAGCACAAATTTACAGGCCAAATATTATACTTTGTGTCTCGTTTCTTGTACATATTTTTCCATCCAAAAAGTATATATAGCTATCATCATTCAACACATCCTGTGTTAGTTTATAATTTCTCGATTTTAGCTATATATTTTTGCTTATTAGTAGTCAATAACTAAATCAGTAACTTTTACGGTGTTAATGGACTTTCAAGTAATAAAAGATTCTCTCTTTAGATGTGAGCAAATTACATGTTTCTTGTGGTATATCTATTAGTTCAAGCTCATTTCTTTAAGTTTGTTTATTACCTTAGACGTCTCTAGTGTATAGATTTTGTTACACTGGTGGTTTTTACTGTCATTAAAAAAAATTTAAATGACCAAACTACCATTTTTGGTGTTTAGCCTGAAATCTCTGTCCCCGATTAGGGACAAAACGAAGTATACCGCATGACGAAGTGCAGGCGAAGATAAAGAACTGTGATTGTAATAAGTTGTAAACAACAAGTATCATTCGTGAAATTTACTCTATTAATTATTTTTTTTCTCTTTAATCCATATTTTTTAACCACATTTAATTCTTTTAATGGTGGTAGAGACCATCAGTGTAACAAAGTCTATACAACAAGTACATCTAGTGTAATTAACAAACTTATAGGACAGAGTTTATTAGAGTTTATAATAAATGATATACTACAGTGATCTTCCATGTAATTTGCTCTTATATGTATGTACATTTATAATGGGCTCATCGCGGTGGTCGAGATTTGCTCGTGATATATACGACCCATCTATTGTTAAGACTGTTTTCAAATTTTTATCTGGTAATCTGGTAAATATTTAAGAAAATAAAAACATAATAGAAAATTTTTAAAGTCGACATATATGTCCTTTGAAGAGTATACCACTACGACTAAATATAACCACAACCCAACACATCATACACTTCAAAACTTTTTTCGAGATTTCCAAATCTCTTTTTGACAAAAGAATCGATCATCCAATGTGATTACCTGATATAAAGAAGTTAAATAATTTTTACGTTGACTCAGCAATTATTAAAATTATATATAATATTCTTATGTTCTTATTTTCAAGATATTTTATTTATTTTTATATTATGCTTTTGTAAATTACTGTTTTGTGGTTGCCTACTTATATTTTGTATGTTTCTATTTGGATTGTTTTCTTATGATTGTTACGCTGTAATCATTTCAAAGAACTTTCAAATTGGTATGTTGATAATTAATTGCTCCAATTACTTATACCATGATTGATTTTATCTTTCTCTACCAATAAATTTTCAAAGTCAATAATCCGTGTTAAAGTTGTAACACGTTATTCAAAATATAAACTTTTTTCCATTATAACTTTATAAGTCAAAAAGGCTCAACGAAAAAATTATTTAGGAATATTATGTGAAAATTTCCAAAATAATTATTGAATTTGACCTTAAACTTGAAGGGAAAAAACACTCTCTTTTAACCTTTGAAATTATTGATAAACAGACAGTGGCATATTTTCTTTCTACCGTAATGGAACTTTTTTCGAAAGCAATCTCTATTTTTTTTATAGATGTATGATTGTCTACATCTCACATATACATATCCTTTTGACATGATAAAGATATCATTGTTATTGTTATATTAGACATTGGTAGTATTTCAAATGAGAATGTGTCGGCCAATATGAAGTCATATACTTAGGGGTGTTCGTTTGGACGGTTTGGTTTTATCCGAACCAAATAGGTGAAACCAAACAAAGTCCGGTTTTCAAAAGTTCAAACCGAACCGTCCAAACTAATTCGAAAACCAAACCGATCCGAACCAAATAACAATTTGGTTGGTTTGGTTTTATCCGTTTGATTTTTCCTTAAAATTTTCAAAATACTACAATATTATATAACATAAGTAATATTAAGTTCGATATGTAAAATTCCAAAATGATAAACTACTCTGCACGTAAAAACAAGTCTAATTCATAACTTGTAACATTTACAATCATATATGCAAAAATCTTAACATTAACTTCATCAAAAACTCCAAAAAGATTGGTAAATCGTCAACTGATACAATATAAAATGGAACAAGTGTTAGTATATAAATCAATTTACTATAAGAAATGTAAAGAAAGTGAGTATCATAGTTACTTACAATGGAAACCAACCAGTGTTAGTATATAAATCAATTAATATATATACTATTCGGTTTTTTTGGACAATCCGGTTTTCACAACGGAAACCAAATCCAATCCGAAATCCAAACTATTAATTTGGTTCAAGTCCAAACCGATCCAAAAAACCAAATAACCAATCCAAATAGTCCGATCCAAAATGTCCATTTGGACAATCCGATTATATCCGAATAGTGAACACCCCTACATATACTGATATACGGAGTATATAAAAGCATTAGCTATTTTGAGGACCAACTTTTATTTTAAAATAAAAACCTTCAAATTTATTATGTGGAAATGGTTGTAGTGATAATTATTAACCTATTGTTTCTTATAACAAATAACTTTGCTGGGATGTAGTTTTAACCCAACTCTCATAAAAGTCGTTCATAATCAATGAATTTGACTACTTATTTCTATACCATATAAATTATGACTTTTAGATCTTGTTTTGATTGGGGAATTTCTCCTTTGTTGTCTTGTTTGTAATCTTTTGCTCGTCTTAGTTCCTTGCTAAGGTCAGGTTTTTTATATATATTTACCGTTTCCAAAAAAAAAAAGATCTTGTTTTGATAGTCAAAAGCTAGATTTATAGAATTTTCTTAACAAGAAAATAATAATTAACTATTACATATGTTCACTACTCAAGATTTATATATTTTATATGCATAATAATAAAAATTATACATACACATAGGGGTGAGTATGGGTCAGAAACTGAATCAAACCAAACCAAAATTGAAGATAATGAATTTTTAAAACCGAAGCATAACCGATTACATATTTTTGGTTTTGGTTCGGTCTGAGTTCAGTTTCTTAGCCTAAATGTTCATCGTATCCGAGGACCAAACCGAAGCCGATAAAACCGAAACAAAAAATGATTAATTTTTAAAACCAATTACATATTTTTGATTTCAATTCGGATTCAGTTTGTTTCTGCCATAACACATGCAAAGATTATAACATTGTCTACCTATGGTTAAAATTGATAGTCTCTTAGTTAGAGTTGTATGCACGTTATAAGTCATATGTTACAATTTTTCATAATTTTTTAGTACCATATTACAATAAATTTTAATTGAATATATCAATTTAAAGATTTGCTAACCGTAGTCTTAGACAATGATTAATAATTAGATATCTTACTACTATATAAAGCATTTAGGCCTACCCCATTAGGCAAGTTTAAGGAGCTCCTTAAACTTGATTTTAAGGACTTTTCCACTTTTGTTAGTTAGTTCTCTAACTTAAAAAAAATAAATCGCAACTAATAAGATTCGAACCCAAGACCTCTCCTAACTTATCACTATGTGTTAACCACTTGCTATATATTACAATTTGGTAACACCACCCACACTTAATAACAAAAGTCTGTTACTCGAAAATCATTTTACCCAATAACATTAAATATACGACGCTGTAAATCATCAACTCTTACCAAAATCCACATTTCCGTTTAATTATTTATTTCTAGCAACAGTTATTACCGTGTAAACGAACAACACTTGCTCGCCACGAAATATGGTTTCTGGGTACCCGCCGCCGCATTGCGCGGGTACCCTGCTAGTGTTGTTAATGTACAATTATTAACAAATAATTATCCTTAGCAGTTAGTGATTACTTAATTTTTTTAGACAATATTCTAATAACTATCATTTTGCTATCATTTCTTTAACAAGATATTTGTGTAAAAAAATAAGTACTTGAATATATTCTTCATATGAACATATATGTTAAAATATATAAAGAAATAGTTGATGTTGGATGTTGGAAGCACTAAATTCAAACGGATAAAGAGGATAACATCATATACCGTTTTGATTGTGAGAATGAACTTTAAAGTCAATAAAGTTCTTACCAAATCAACATTCAATAATTGCTTATAAGCCAACATTGAAAAAATGAGTAACAACAACCTTACAACCGTTAAATGAACCTGGATTTTTTTAATTAATAGTATAAAATTTTATCAATAAGTTATTAATTATTTTATTTAAAACCAATTTTACTCTTCTTTAAAATTAAAAGGAAAACTTTTATATAAATTAATGCAATGGGAAAAAAGATATTTAACTTTTATATCATATACTCCTAAAATACATACTTCCTTCCGATTCAAAATAAGTGATACATTTTCCATATTTTAGTGATTTAAAATAAGTGATACACTTTAAAAATGTACCTTATTTTATAAAAAGTTATGGGTTCCACGTCCACTAACTACCTACTTTAATAAAGTGAAAAAACTTCTTTATCATTACTTTTACTTTTAAACATCATTAACCTTACTTTATTCAAAAAAATTGGGACTCACTCCTCACTAACCATTCAATTAATCTAATTTAACTTTCATTATAATTTTTTGCCTCAAAAACAATGAAACCTAAAGTGTGTCACTTATTTTGAATCAGAAGAAGTATTAAAAAAACTCATTTTAAATTTTAAATTATAATCATTTTCTAATCATCAAAAGGAATGATTCTATTCAATATATATCTTACGTATTTACTTTTTCAGGTAATAATTTAGCAACAAACTAAGATTGAAACATTTCATGCGTTGCATAACATATCAGATATTGGTTTCTTAAGAGATTGCATGAATGGTTTGTAGCAAGTAGCACCAATAATCTGACAGAAATCATTTATATATCACCATCATCATAAATGGAAGAAAAAAAAATCTCCAATATTGTTTTTTAATATATTATTTGAATTGATTTTATAGCAAGCAACACCAATTTTTTCTTAATCCAAAATAATCAAATACATCAATCATAAAACAGGTATAAGTAAGTCGAGCCAACTAGCAAACTATTCAGGATCGACTTGAAAAATACTCAAAACTAACTAAAATACAACGATCTTTACCCAAAAAAAATAAATAAATAAATAAAATACAACGATTGATAACTTAATAAATAATTAATTAGCGAGGAGAATTTACAACCCTAGTACACGTTCTCTTCCTTCCCATTCATACAATGAGAGTCTTGGTTTTTTAGACTCTTGAAAACTTGGGAACAAAGAACTTTTAAGTATTAAATAACTAAACATAACCTTACAAAACTAACCCTTAAAGTAAGATAAAGACCAAATATAAATGCTCAAGAAGACCAAATCTTCGGATCCTAATCAACCAAACCCCCATCATATCATATCCTATACTCATTATTCGAAACTAGCTAAGATGACCAAAATACCCTTTCAATCAATCACGATCGATGATGGAGGGCAGTCATTTGTCGATGAACAACCTGGTTGGCAGGTGTTGACCACGGGTTAAATGGTAATGTTCGGAGGTGGTTTTGGTTCATGTGGGCCCGTTTGTGTTGGTGGTCGGTCGACTTTTCCATAGCCGGTGGGGCCGCCACACGCTCACATGAGGGGCAAATAGTGAGGGTGGTCGGAGGGGCCATTTGCATATAGAATTGTGGTGAAAGTTTTAGAGCTCTTAATTCTTGTAATTCCTTTTGTAACCTTCTATTTTCATCGGTTAAATTTTCACAACATATCTTTAAGAACTCACAATCAACTTCTGTCTGCTTCAGTTTTGTCCTGCAAAACAATCAAATGAAGAAAATTATTAGTAATTTAATCCGTTTTCAAGGGTATACATGGAATTTTACACCAGGCAACACTAACCTTGCCCTTCGGTTCTGAAACCAAACTTCAACCTGACGAGGTCTTAACCCGAGTCTCTTTGCAAGAGCCAGCTTTTGCTTCTGTTAATTAAACAGAACACATAAATTATGAGAAAATTACGGTTATGCCATTTGATCCAGACTTGTACCGTACAAGCATTTAAAGCATAACTTACAGGATTGAGAGTGTTGTGTTCTTTGAAACTTTCTTCAAGGACAGCCGACTGGTCTTTTGACAGCCGGAGCTTCTTCCGGCAGTTATCGCCATCCTCATCATCACTCATACCCCTAGAAGAAGCTCTCTCGCCGTCGTTTTCATTCACCGGGAGATCTCTCTCGCTCCTCTTCCCACTGATGCTCGAGATCGTACTGTTCGGCGATGAGACGCCGGCTTCCTCATCCGCCTCAGCGGCCATCGCCGGTATCCTGTTCACATCGATTCCTTTCAGAAACGACCTCGTTTCCACTCTAAACGCTTCAAAGTTGTTCCGATCTGCATGTAACGGAACAGTTCAGTAATTGGTAAATAGATCTAACAAATTCGCTTAAATTAATTGATCACTTCAGATCTGTTAACCTAAATTAATTGATTACCTGATGACGTCGGACATGAATCTGTCCAATTAGGCGTTCTGTAGAGAAGATTAAACGAAGACGATGATGAAACCAACGCCGGCATCAAATTCAACTGAAGTGACGACGGATTTCTCTCTTCGGCTGCCGGAAAGTTCAAGCTAAGGCTCAGACCTAAATCTTCCTTCTCAGCCATCATTTACAGTGCAAATTTCTTTTTATTTTGTGAATTTAACTTCAATTTGATGATAATAGGTGTTAGGAGTCTGTTTGAATATGTGATCTGGAGTTTAAGAGAGAGAATTTGTGAGTGATTCACAATAATCAAGGGGGAGGGTGATGAATGGGTTTATATAGAAAGAAGAGAGAAGGGAATGGCTGCTTGATGAAGCCGTTTAAGCCGAGCTGAAAGAGAGAGAGAGAGAGTAAGGTGTCTTTTTGTTGTGAAGGAGACAATGACTTTTTACGACCATATGTGCATGCAACAAAACACTTTTTATTGTTTGACCGTTGACTCTTCTATTAAAT
Source organism: Calendula officinalis (assembly GCA_963853835.1). Taxonomy (NCBI): domain Eukaryota; kingdom Viridiplantae; phylum Streptophyta; class Magnoliopsida; order Asterales; family Asteraceae; genus Calendula; species Calendula officinalis. The sequence goes on along the minus strand of OY970835.1, from coordinate 29,780,010 downwards.
ACTCTTATTATTACATTTATATATTTTTCATAAAACATGGAACTTGTTTCAAAGTATGTGTGACAATAAATCTTTGATTGATTCATATATATATACCACATTTTTATGTATGTACATATATACTATATAAATCGATTAATTCAGCGCAGAACTGTTTAAATCTGTAGAATCACAAAACCATTTTAACATCAAATGTTTCCAATTAGAGTGCACGGAATGTAATACATTACATGAAAAATTATAGTGCACGGAATGCGTTACATTGAATGTCTATTAATGCACAGAATGTATATTTATACATTATGTGTATAAAAAATTGGAAACTTTAGATGTGTACATGTGTTACAGCGTGCATGAAAATGTACAACTAATGTATAATATAGAAAACATTTGATATTAGGATGGTTATGCGGTTCTGCACCTTTAAACGGTTCTGCGCTGAATCGGACCCACATTATATAAGTATTAATATTTTCTATATAAATATATAATGTAACTATTATAAATGATGTTTTTTTCTACATCATGAACAATTGGTGAGGAAATTCTTAGGGCATTTCCTAATCAACAAGCCGAGAGTCAATAAGGGTTTCGTTGTTTTTGTTTGTATTGTATCTAGCTTAGTTTACGGTGATGTTTGTATTTATTTTGTTTTGAGGCTTGGATGTTTTAAGTTTATTTTGCTAGTCCCTGGCTAGACTATTTACAGCTTTTGGATTCTTTGAATGAATTGATGAAGCTTTGTTTGCGGTTCAAAAAAAACCAATGGAACTCAATATGATATAGTCTTCAAATAAGTCCATCCATTGTGTCATCATGAGTGGATTGATGATTTATATGATTGGATCCAAGCTATCCAATCCACCTGCTGTGGACCCTACTACCCACACCCCTATTAAACTCACCCTCCCTCTCACGAACCCACTTTACCTTTAGACTATGGGGTATGGGCACCACCACCATCCCATTTTTTCTGCCACATCATCTGCCACCTCAGCAACCACACCACACCACACAACTCCACTTTATCCAGGAAATACCCACCACTCCACCCCACACCAATTTTTTTCCAACTCATCATTTCTTTTCCCTTTATTTTTTAAACATAAAATTAAAATTCCATTAAAATTAAAAATTAAAACATTACAATACTAGAAATTAAAAATTAAAATCCAAGAAATTAAATAAAAATACAATACTTGAAATTAAAAATTAAAATCCTAGAAATTAAAAAAAATTAAAATCCTAAAAATTAAAAAAACTAGCTTAACTTGCGGAAAGCGGCCCTCGCCTTCGCTTTCGCTTCCCGCAAGATCTCGAGATCCTCCCCCTCCAAATCCTCCTCTTTATGCTTCAAAATGGAGATGGTATTGAGCATAATTTTTCCTCCCCCTCCAAAAATATTATTTTGAGAGAAAGGTTGTAGAGAGAAAGATGGTAAAGGTGTGAGTAAAAAAGATGTATTAGTGTGTGTATTTATAGGGGAAATAAAAAGTAAAAAAAAAAAGAAAAAAAAAGTTTTTTTTTTAATTTTAACGGTCATATGACCGTTCAACGGTCATATTTGCAGCAACACCACGCCGTCCACCACCGTTGCCGTGCCCACGATTCTCCACCACCGCTCCCCACGCCGTGTAGGGGGGCGGTGTTCCCCGCTCGTTAACGGCGTGGCCGAGTGGCCACCTCAGCCCCACGACCACGGGACTATACCCATACCGCATAGTCTTAACTTTCCTTACCGGGGCCGTTTTTCCTTTCAGGACAATCTGTTTATTAAAATTCTCATATTATCTCAACAAAAAAATCTTTATTTAAATATATTTGGCTGTATTAAAAAATTAATATAATTGTTGCAATGCTTTTTTTAATAAAGGCAAAACTACCATAAACAGTTTTTTCTACAAAGATGTCACTTTCACATCCTTTTTTATGTGTCGATAATATTACCATCCTCTTTTTGTAAGAGAAAAGCTCAAACACTAAATGTTCGTGTGTTTTTCATCATTTAAAAAACAATTCCACCTACATATGAATTGACAGTGAGTTACATGTTGCTTGATATTCACATAAAAAACGTTAATACATATAAATACAAAATTCGTGTAGCTATTATAAAAATAATCACATTTTTTGTACATACATTACCATTTTACAGTGTAATAACAACTATATATATTCAAATTGAGTTTTTTTAACATATGTCTTACGGCTACATGTTAACGACAATTAATGAAATAAAATTTCATTTAAACCCAAAATTATATTTAACTTATTTTCTAAAATGATAGAAAATTAAGTTCATTAATATTATTCAAAATATATTTAATAACTAATCACTTTATTAAATGCAACTTAACATGCCTTGCACATACATTTGAAAAACTCATTCTTGTTATGCATAATCTTATCAACTATGTAGTTTTGATAGTATTTATCAAACAAAAGTTTGAATTTAATATATTTGGAAATTTCACTAGCAAAAAATGTCATAACTAGCAAAACAAAGGCAATTGCGTACTTGTACTTGTGAAGTATCATATTAATTTAGGTGTTGTTTGTTATTTGACAAAATGTCTTCCTAAGGTGTTTTGTCTTCGCGGCGCAGACCACACGCAGAAAAAGGCTTGCGCAGATATTTGTTTTTCGGAAGCTCGCAGACCTTATATTGTCTGCCTAAGGTCTTCCCCAGGAAGACTTAGGTATTAGCTTCTTGGGTCTTCCAAACTTAAAAAAAAAAAATCTCTAAACTTAATTAATATTATTATTATATTAATATATATTATTATTATTATTATGTTTATATATAATATTATTATATTAGTTAGTATTATTATTATATTAATTAATATTATTATTATATAATAATTAATATTATTATTGTATTAATATATAATATTATTATATTAATATATTTTATTATTATGTTAATATATAATGTAACACCCGTATTTTTATAACATCGTTTAAAACATTTAAAATACGATTTCCAACATTTTTCATGTAATCCAAAATACAGTTTAACAAAAACTTTAAAACCTTTATCAGAGTATACAAAATACGGTGTTACCAAGTTAGTATATCAAAACCATAGGCAACGGGATCTACCTACGAGCTCCCGAGCTAAACATATCAAGGTCACTCCTAGTGCAACCTTCTATCGCTTCAAACCTGTACCTGAGTACATAGCCACAAAAACAAACGTAGTACGTGAGACAAAATAGTCGCGTGAGATACATGGGTTTTAGACCCAAATAATAATAATCATTTCGTAAATATATAGACACATATATATACGACATCAATACCGTCTAGTCACCCTATTGTGACCCTATCAATTTTTGCTCTCCTAGCAATCATATCTAACTATCGGGTTGCCCCCGAACTAGCTAGAAGCACAAACATACCTAATACATAAACATATATGTACTAGAATCACGTTAACTTACTAACCGAAATCCATCGCCATTAGTAAGCTTCACATTAACTTATTAACCGAAATCCATCGCCATTAATAAGTTTCACATTAGCTTATTAACCGAAATCCATCGCCATTAATAAGCTTCAAGATACCGGCAAGAGGGATTCGCCCAATCTACCGATACCTGCCTTACTCGCCGGAATACGTCCAGTTAGCAAGACTACTAACGTGGATGAGTCGATGGGAATCCACCCAACTGCCCCTCATTCCACACCTCATGACCGGGGGTCCCCCGCATCATCACCTCACTTCATTCTTACCATAACTCAACAGTTATTTGAATCAAAGCCTTCGGCTATCACATAAACCACCAAACAAGTTAGTTATTCAATAATAACCATATATAACTAGTTCAACATAGTATGAACGTACCTGTATAGTCCCATGGACTCGATCATTAACAATTTACATCTACTACTACATCTAGGACTCTAGAGGTCCATACTTACTTATTTCATGAGATACATTTCTCATTTATCGATAACATAATACTTTTATATCTCCGTTGACTATAATATATAATTATTACTAGTCACATCATCTTCATTTTTATATATATACGTTCCTTACTTTTATTAGTAAGTTTTACCAATAGGTACTCATTACTATAAGAATCATTTCTAATTGCTTTACTAATACATATTTATTAATAAAGGCCCAATATACATTCTTTTACTCATTAACCTTATTATTATGGTTCGTTAATAAATGTTTCATAATTATATATTTCATCATAAACACCTCTAAATTCATCAACCATACTAGACATATACTAGCATCACATTATACCTACCTTCTTATCTTTTCATTCATTATCTTTATCAATTTATTAATAAAGACCCATAAAATATTATAAGTATTTTCAAAACTCCTTGCTATGTACCCAGTTTAAAAAGTCTCATGTACTCACCTTAGCATAAGCTAAATCCACGTCGTGTTTATCAACACGAATCCTTGCTCCCCGCCCTTGGAATGTCTCCAACTTTTAGGTCCTTGCAACCTATCAACATAATCATCACATATCTAGTTATCATCCATAACTAGACATAATCTAACATTAACATAGTCAACCCCAACCACCAAGTTCACCAACTTGGTGGAAATCCATAAACCCTAGTTTATAAAACTACCTTCAAGCTACAAATCAACCATAGATTCATGGTCTACATACTTCCTTTGGGTGTTTTACACCCTCAATTCCCATCTTTAACAAGATTCCAACATCACACTTTCAAAATCACCATTTCCCTCAAATCTTGTTTACAAAACTATCTAGGGGATGAAAAATACCTTAGATCTTTATCATGGTTTGAAGATCTTCAAGAATGGCGGTGTTCTATGCTCAAGAACACCCAAAATCGCTCCAATGAGCTCCCAAATCGGCTGCACACTTTGAGAAGTGAAAAAATGAGAGAAAACCCTAGTTTTCCCGATTTTATTCTGTGCCTGAAGAGTTCGCGCCGCGAACCCCTAGTTCGCGTCGCGATTTTCCCGTGCGCGAACTCTTCGCGTTCGTGAACCAGCCGTGAACTCGATCACCAAAAACCCCAACTCTCTGTTCCAAGTTCGCGATCGCGAACTCCAGTTCGCGCCGCGAACTACCCTATGCAGCCAGGCTGCATTTTTCAACCTTTGTCTCGACCCGGTTTCGACCATAACTTTCTCATACGGTGTCCAAATGACACGAAACCAATTTCCACGTTCTTTAAACGATTTTTCCTTATTTATCATATTTTTAAATAATTTATTTTTCTACAAAAATTCGGGTCGTTACATATAATATTATTATATTAATTAATATTATTATTTTATTAATTAATATTAATATTATATTAATATATAATATATATATAATATTATTATATTAACTAAATATTATTATATTATTAGATAATAATATATATTATTAAATTTAAATTATAATTATTATAATATATAAATATATTTAAATTATATATTATTATATTTAAATTATATACATATTACTGTTATATTAATATATACTCTTATTATATTAATGCATAATATTATTATCTTAATTAATATTTATTATATATATAAACATATATATATTTTTTTAATATTAATCTTATACATGCACACATTAAATACTTGATAAATCAAGCAACATTAATGGTTAAGGGAATACTATATTCTTTATTAATCCTATTATATTTCCCTTTCACATTACCTAATTTGAAAGAAGCGCCCCAGAGACTATTATTGTTATTTGTTTATGTAGAAATTGGATTTCATTGTTATTGTTATGCATAAATTAATTATTGAAAACTTTGGCAATTGACGCATTCAAGATGGAATATATTTTAAATTTCATTATTTGTTAAATTGAAAACTTTCGCAAGGATTTGACAAAAAAAAATAAAAAATTGTAAACAAATTGCAAGATAGAAGTAAACAAATTGTTGTTGCAATGTATGGATTATTTAAATGTTGTAAGATGGAGTATATTTTAAATTTCAGTTTATTTAAGCAGTCTGAAGATGTTAAAAAACAAACAACAGTTTTCTTGCAGACTGCAGACCTTTAGTCCATCTCAGAAGCTGCAGCAGCTGGCAGATGTGGTCCGCAGACAGCAGATCTTTTTGCTCTGAAAAAACAAACATCACCTTAATATATTAAATTAAATTGAAAATAAATAAATATATTAAATGTACACTTGTTAAAATTGAAAATAAATAAATTTAAGAATTTATAACAATGTAATATAGATATTTCTTATTTCTTATTATACGTTCTTATGATACATATCAGCAAAATTTTAAAATAAAACAACTTAAATGAGAAAATTATGTATAATACTCCACTATTCCATTTTATTATCCACATTTTTGTGTTTGTTTTATCTCAAAGTAATTTATTTATTCCTAAATTTCAACAAATCAAAAAATATATAAATGAGAAAGAGAAAATTTGATTGATAACATATTGTATTAACTATACTTTTATTAAATTATACTTCCTGTGATTCAAAATAAGTGCTACACTTTCCTTATGTGGGTGATTCAAAATAAGTGCTATACTTTGAAAAATTACCGTATTTGGCAAAAATAGTAGAATCTACACCCACTAACTATCTACTTTAACAAAGTGAAATGACTCATTTACCCTTACTTTTTACTTTTAAACATCATTAACCCCGCTTTATTCAAAAAAGGTGTGGGACCTATTATCCACTAATCATTCAATTAATCTAATTTACCCATCATTATAATTTTTTGCCTCAAAAACCGTGAAACCCAAAGTGTAGCACTTATTATGAATCATAGGAAGTATGTTTTTATCTGATTGATAACAATACTGGGTCGGAGGGAGTATAATTAATTAGAAAACTACTAGTTACTTACTGGGAAAGTAAACAAAAAGCTTTTAAAGACAAAGACAATTAATAATGCCTTTAAATAAAAATATATTTTAAAAGCCACTTGCAAGTTGCAGCTAGGGGTGAGCATAATAGGGTATCCGTCGGTTCTGACTGGAACTGGAACCAGAACCGGAACCGCAGGTTCCTGAGATGTAGGAACCGGAACCTGGAAGACAGGTTCCTAAATTTTCGGAACCGGAACCGGAACCACCAGTTCTAGGGCAGGTTCCGGTTACCCTGTATCTAAATTCAAAAAAATTTAAGATTACTTACTGAATAAACAAGACAATAAATCACACAAACTAACGATTACAAATATCGTTTAACGATTTTATATATATTTCAACGATTACGAATATTGTTCAAAATAGAAATAAGTGAATAAGAATGACAAAAACATAGTAAATGTGTGATTCATGTAAAAGTCAGTCACAAAGATACGACCTCACGACGAGTGAATGTCTCACTAACACCCAATTTCTCACTCAATTATAACGAGTAAAGTCAATTTATATTTTTATTTGGACTAGTATTTTACATTTAGATAAATCAAAAATCTATTTAATTTAATCATGTGTAATATATTATATATTATATATTTTAATAAAAATATACCGTCTAACCGCCGGTTCCAGGGTATCCACCAGTTCCAGGTTCCTTAATTTTGAGAACCGAAACCGGAACCTCTTAAGGCGGTTCCATGATTCTAGGAACCGGAACCGGAACCTCCGGTTCCGAGACAGTTCTGGTTCCGATTCCGGTTACCCTCTTTTTCTGCTCACCCCTAGTTGCAGCATGAGGGCTCGCCTTTGAAGTCAGCTACATGTGAAAATCCATAATATGAGGTCTGTGGTAAAGGGTAAAATTGTCAACTGCAAAATGTCTTTACACGGGCATAAATTGTCAAGCCATAAAAAAGATTAAAGCCGAAGGCCGAGCCATGATGGGCGGGCCCAAAGACGACCAAGGAGAATGGTGTTCACGTGGGAGAGAACCTCCCCCTCCTAGAACTCACGTGTGCCAACATGTCTTGTTTTTAAATATTAAAAGAAAAGATAAATATTAAAAGAAAAGAAAATGCTAACTTTATTTTTTTTTTGGAAAATCTAACTTTATGTCATTTGCATAGAGTGCGTGAAATTTGCTTGTGATTGTCTGATATTAACGATTGTTGAATAACTTCTTAGAGATGGTTTAATTAATGGGTTTTGATAATGATAGCACTTAGGGTTATCTCTAAGTATATAAAAATTGTACATTAAATCATTGGAGGAAGTGATTCTTAAAATTTAGGGGTAGTTATAAATTGGTGTACAAACTTCTAGTGCGTTTCTATTGACAGTTCTTAGGGCTGTCATTATCAAAAACCTTAATTAATTACTGAGTAAACATTTATCAAATATTAAGAGAAATATTTAAAAATGGTCACGATAACAATTAGGTTGCGTCACGGTTAAAAATTAGCTAATTACTTTTTTTAAGTTGTTCTAAATATTTGGATTTCAAGTAGTACGAATTTGGTGTTCTTTTATGTATATTAGTCGAATACACATCTAATTACGTAACACACATGTTTTTTTTTTCTTTCAAAAAGCAATTCAGGGGTTTCTTTGTCAATAGGTTTTAGTAAAATATGTTCAAAATCAACCGTCAGGTTTATTTTTGTGCAGAAATATAATATAAATTTGACCCATAACTTTTTAGTGCACTATTATTTATATTGTTTATTATTAAACAATTATTTATTTTTTACGAACGAAACTATTGTTATTTTAGCATTTTCCTATAAAATATATATCTTATAATCTATAGTTAAAATAGAATATGTGCTTAAAAAGGTGCTTAAAAAAAGTTAAAATCGTTTAGCATTTTGATGTAAAATGAGGGTATATGAATTTTCGTTTATTTTTTTTGCTGGAAAAGGTGCTTAAAAATAAGTAATTTGCGAATGCTAAAAGTATAAAAAATATTTTTTACTTACAAAATAGTTAGGGACGAAATATACAAGTTACCAGAGTAGATTAGGATTACAATATTAAGTGGTAAAATTAAAACTTATCAATTTAGCGTTATTAGAAATCTAATAATTGAAAGAATCACAAATGATTTGTATATAATAGAATGTTGGAGTTCTAAACCCGCTAGATGACCAAAGCTTGAAGATCTGAAACCGCCGTAAAGTACAAGAAACATATTATGATGATGTTGAAAAAAGATAAAAGAGAATTAATGAGACAGTGTCAAATTGATGTCGGTATAATACGTTTGACTTGCTCGTCTTCGCTATGGTCGACCACGAAAACTCGAAAAAGAATATTCAAATGTTAATTTGAGGCTTAGCATGGTTATTATGGAAATTGAGAAACAATGTCATCTTTAATAATAGTGTGGTATCTACTAAAGGCATCAAGGATGATTTGCAAGCTATGAATTTCTCTTGGATTAAATATATATCTAAATGTTGTAATATATCTTGGTCCTCGTGGTGTTTATGTCTGTTAATTATGTTTTAAACTTATTTTATTTATTCCAGATTCTTGTTAGAATTATTTTTTTATACAATTTTGTTGTTAGGATTCTAGAGAGCATGGTGATCATGCTGAAGCTTTCCTTTTCTCTGCTTTTACTATTAAAAAAAATGTAATCCTACAAATCAAAAGCCTACTAGATAAGTAAATAGATACTAACGGGCTAATGACTTAGCTGTAAAGGTGTTTGCACAACTTTGATATCGTAGGTTTAAGTCTCATAGATGTAGATTTAAGAGTAGATTATGATTATGGTTAGGAAAAAAAAGTAAATAGATAGTGATTATCGGATGGAATTGGACTTATGAAATTAAATGGCGCGTGGTCCCGTATCAGCGACAAACACACAAGCCGTGCGTGTCATCCTGTCTTTCCGTTAGCAGACACGCACACTTCGTATAATCATTTGAACTACTCCGCCTTCTCTTCTTTCATTACATAATCACACTCTCAGTCCCTGCGCGTGCTTTTCACGGACACAATTTGCCTTGGACATTTGTTACTTATTTGTTCTTAATACCCAATTTCTTGTCAAAATAAGTCCTAGCTTTTTATAAAAATACTTTCTATAATCTACTCCAATTTATTCATAATAGGATTTAAATTCAAGATTAATAAATTATTTACAATACCTTACATATTATATCAATATCACTAAATTACTAGTTTGGGTTAAGTTAACTTGATATACTTCGTCCGATTCAAAATAAGTGATAGACTTTGAGTTTCATGGTTTTTGACAAATTGACCAAAATACCCCCATGTGCATCACATGTGATGTTAGTTAACTTAAAAAATAGACGGACTTTTTCGTAAAGGATCATCGGTGAAAAACCTTTCAAAAATAAGGACCATCGGTGTAATTTTTGAAACTAAAGGACCATTGGTGAAATTTGCTATAAACCTAAAGGACCATTCATGTAATTTACTCATTAAAAAATAAAATAAAAAATTCATAAATAAAAAATAAAAATATTTTTTTTAAAAGACCAAAATACCCATCAATGTATAAAATATGTGATTAATCTTAACCATTAGATTTTATTGATCAATGGTTGAGATTTGTTCATCGAGACTTCATAAAATAATGGATATCTTTGAACGCAACTCTAACCATATAAGACGGGTGCCAACGGGTGCCAACTGACGACGCCGGTTGGCCTGCCGGTTGTGGCGACCATTGGCACGGTCCCGCCGGTTGGCCACGCCACTTTGGAGACGGAGGAAGGGACGAAGGTTTAAGTGGAAAAGGTGGGTCCCTCTTGTACTTTTTAGCCGTTAAAAATTAAAAAAAAAAACTTTTTTTTAAACAGTCAAAGTTCCAAAAAACGGTAATATTTCAAAATAATTCAAAAAAAATCTCAAAAAAATCCAAATACATTTAAACTTTTTACATCTATAAATATTCACTCATTTCTTCTATTTTTTACACCACATTTCACCTTCTTTATCTCTCAAAAAATTCATACTTCCTCCCAAACTTGACAAAATGTCTAAAAAACGTCAACCATCGGTATCCAACGACGTGTGAGAGCTATTTAATACAAACCCCATGGATCCCCCACACTCACCGGCCGGTTCTTCTTCGGCGCAAACAAGCAACCCGGCACCATCGCTTGGTTTTGCGACTTACTCTCAACCACCAAACTACCAATACCAACAACCACCACCAAACTACCAATACCACCAACAACCACCCAACTACCATTACTCTCAATCACCAAACTCTCAATACCAACGACCACCACCAAACTACCAATACCAACAACCACCACCAAACTACCAATACCAACAACCTCCACCAAACACACCTCTCTTTTCACAAAATTTTCCGTCAAATTCACCATCCGAAAATGTGGGGGACACCCAACCCGAACCGACACCCACAAGAAAAGGGAAAGAAAAAAGGAAAGAAAAAGGGAAAGAAAGAGCGGCGCCAAAAAGGACACAAACAAAGTGGTCAACCCCAGACGCGGTGATTGTATCCCAACGTTGGGTTCATAACTCCGAAGATGGTGTTAAGGGGAATAGCAAAAAACATACGGTCCATTGGGGGCAGGTTCTCGAGGACTTTAACTCGGTTGCTTCTAACATGAACCAACTAACGGGCAAATGGTCTAAAATAGCGGCTGACGTGAAAACTTTCAGTGCTATATACAATTCTTTAAACGACGGTCGTGGAAGCGGTACGCGAGACGAGGACATTCTAAAAGCTTCTCGTCAACAATTCCATGATAATGTTGGCCGTAATTTTATATACGAGGACTGTTGGGAAGTGCTAAAAGATTACCCAAAGTTCTATTTTTCTGAAGGCGTCATGGATACCGAGCCGATAAGACTGGATGAAGACGACGACCCAGTTAGAATGGATACAAGGACGACGACACCGGCTAACATGCATGCGTTGTTCCAAGATGACCAGTTAAGGTGCCCCCCGACCGCGGTTTTAGTAAGAAAAGTCAAAAAAGTTCAAGTTCGTCCGATACTGCAACTTCTTCAAGGTCCATTAAGTTGGACACTTTGGACGTGGTTAGGCGAACATCCGATAAGCAATCTAACGCTATCGCTAAGGTTACAAAAATGACTAAGCAAAAAATGATTTTGAAGAGTTGGAAATTCCTAGCCAAAACCGTACCAAATAATATTAGCGAAAGTCGTAAGAAAATGCTTGAACAAGCTCAAGAATCAATTGCAAGCAAATTTCATAAGGATTTGGTGATTTTTAATGAGGATGACGAGGAGTGTGACGGTGAGGGTTCGGGAACACAAAGACCGGTTGACGAAGACGAAGACGAAGAAGACAATGAATCTATTGACTAGTAGTTTTTTTTTATTAATGTCTTTTTTTTATTAATGTCTTTTTTTTAATTAATGTCTTTTTTTAAGTAATGTTTTTTTAACTAATGAAATTTATTTTTATTAGTTATATGTTTTAATTAGTTGTATATTTTTATTAGAAAAAGAAAAGTAAATGGTGGGGCCCAATTTTAGTGAAGTGATGGAGTGTTGTTGACATGAATACGTCAGTTTAGTGTTAGTTAGTTAGTTTGTCTGCTGACGTGGCGCTGAGTTGAAAGCAACTGACGGCGTCAATTGCATTTACCATTGGGAGTGGTCTAATCAAAACAATGTTGCACTCTTCGTTTTTTTTTTCTTTCTAATGTAAGTGTTTTCGCTGTTCAAAAAGAATTCTATTAATTAACAATATATACATTTGTCATAATATAATATTAATATAATATTGTTCATAAAAAAGAACTAAAAAATAGTATAAAGAAAATGGAATTTATGGAAAAGAAAGTGTTGAAGCCGGCTTAAAATATGGGTGGTTTGGTGAGAGTTTTACAATGATTGAAGCTCTTTTTTTTCAATTATATATAAAGATGGAGATAAATGTTATAAAAATATTCAGATTTCTCGAAAAGTATTAAATTAACTCAATTTTTTATAAAAATAATAAAGAATTTTCATAATAACAGTCATAAAGTTTGTAAATAAATATAAAAATTTTGTTTTTAAAATAATAATTATTTAGATTATTAATCATTAAACTATATTTATCTTCATTAGTCAAATTTATTCCATTATTTTAAGATTATTCAATTATTTATACAACTATTCAACTAAAAAAAATCTTTTTTCAAATAGAATAAACATTTTTATTAAATCTCTAAATACTATAATTATCAAAACCCAAAAATAAATACTACCTCCATATCAAAATAAGTGATACATTTGAAGAATTGCAGTTTTTGAGGTAAAAGATTAAAAAGTGGTTTAAATTAGATTAAAGTGGATAGTTAGTAGATAATGGGTCCCACTTCTTTGGAATGTAGTGATATTAATGATGTTTAAAAGTAAAAGTAAGGGTAAAAGAGTAATTTCACTTTATTAAAGTAGTTAGTTAGTGGAGAATGAATCCCACTTTTTTACCAAATAAGGTAAGTTTTGGAAGTGTATTACTTATTTTGTTCCACCCATAAATAAAAAGTGTATCACTTATTTTGATACGGAGGTAGTAACATTATTGATTATTAACAAAATGTCGGATATTAGATTCAGTTAAACGCATTTCCAATTTTCTGAATAAGTTTGAATTCATTTAGCGCACATTTGGAGCAAATGTGGACGCGACTTCATACAAAACAATATAACCATGTCTATGAGTTTTGATCACTAACATCATATCATAATTGTTTGTTTCTATTTTGATATCTGGTAATATATAACAACATCACTTTTGGTTAGCATTATTTTCATAGTTTTCATAATTTGAGATTAAATATCAGACAATATACTTTTGTATGATTAAATTATCCTTTTTTTTTCTTTTGGTAACACAGGTTCCGATCCGCTATGTGAGTAGCCTGAATTCAGTGTAGGTGAACCTCCCTCACCACATAAGAGTATATTTTGTTGCTCCTAGTGATTGTACTTAGAACTACAAAAGAAATTCACATTTTAGAAACCAAATTCTATCCACTAAGACACCACATATTTATAGCAGGGGTGAGCCTGGTCCGAGGACCAGACCGCACCAAACGGAAATTGAAAATCATGAAATTACAAAACCGAAAACTGAAACCGAAGCGTAAATCAAAATCGGTGTTGGTTCGGTTTCGGATGGTTTTTCGGTTCGGTACGATTTTTCTGGCCCAAATACTCACCCGTATTCGAGGAGCGGGCCGAAACCGAATATCATGAAATTATAAAACCAAAAACCGAATCTATAATCATATCAGTATTAGCACGGTTCGTTTTCGGTCGGTTCTCAATGGGGTTCGATTTTTTTTTATCAAAATCCTAACCTCTAATTTTTAGTATTGAGTATTGACTTTGAGTATTTTCTAGAGTGAAAATTAGACATCATACACCGGAAATGTGTGTCTTATGCCTTGCCCAAATTTGGCACATATATTTTAGGTTTTCAAGACAAAAAATTAAACATGCTTGATTATGTACACACCAAAATATATCTAATTCCCACCATTTTCTTCTTACCGAACATACATTTTACCATGTTTGTGCAGACAAAAGGTGATCGAAATGCATCTAATTGTATGCTATTAATATTTCCATGAAAATGAAGTTTTGTGAAAACATACATGTTGTGGTCCACAATGAAGTTAGGAAAGACGGCAATACTCTTTTTAGGATGCATCTAGAAACCTATCATATTATCGTTTCTACCCATTAGTAAAATTGTAAAATTTATGGTTGTTAAAACCTGACACGACACGACAAAAATACACGAAACGAAACGAAATTGGGATGAAATCGAAATTTGAATTCGTGTTCGTGTCGTGTAAAACAAACACGAATTCGTGTCGTGTCGTGTTCGTGTTCAGAGATTAACACGAAATTGACACGATAGTTATGATTTTGAGAACATTTAGAAATTTATGTTATATTTTTGTCGTGTTTGTCGTGTTTTTAGCATGTAAGTAAGTAAGAAATTGGCCACCAAGGGTAGCCTTGCGGTTTTCCTTCAAGAGGTCTTGGGTTCAAGCTTTGTTGGAGGTAAAACTTGGAGATTAAAAAGATGGTGGGGTTTATTCCCCATATGTGGAGGGTTCGAGGGATTGCATACTGCCCCTTGTGGATGTCACTGTTTAGACTCGAACCACTAATTTACTAACTTGCCGTTCTAAAAAAAAAGTAAGAAATTTGATATATTTATTATTTATCTCGTGTTGCGTGTTTATCGTGTTTTTAATCGTGTCGTGTTCGTGTTAGCAAAATAAAACACGACTTCGTGTCGTGTTGTTTTCGTGTTTAACGGATTCGTGTCGTGTCGTGTTACCCAAAAACACGAAACGATGACACGATTTGACAGTCCTAGTAAAAACGTGTTGATTTAAACCATATGAGGGAAACCTAATTGCAAAAGCTCTCAAATAACATCTTAGAAGTTACATGTTTGATATATTTCTATGTAAAAATTACCAGATAGTCACATACATATTTGAAAAATATTTTGATCAGTATTCTCGATAATGTGTATTCAACCCCCTCCACCTCCTTCTACACTTTGATTTGCTAATCTGATCAACATGTGAGTAATGGTATTGTTTCCTATCATTTAACTTTGTATATCTTCCTACTTATTAGATTAATACATGTGTCAAAGTTAAAAGATAATATTGAGAGATAATTATTGGATCATACATATTATTTTATAAAATATATAGAAATATTAAGAGGAATAAATATGATTAGAAAAAAGGTATTGATATTGAGTCCTACTATTTAGTCCTACACATAGTCATACTCATTAGATGAATATACATGTCAAAATCAAGAGATAATATTAGGAGAGAATTAGTGGATTATATAAGTCATCCTACCAAGTAAATAAGACTATAAGACGAGTGACAACGGTAGGTGCATTGCACTGCCAGTTGCACGCCGGTACTGCACACCGTTGGCACGGTCCCTGCAGTTTTTCCGTCGGTTGGGCACTCGCCGGTTTGGAGACGGGGGAGGAGGTAAGCGCCGGTTTGTTGGGTAGGTCCAAAGGGGTATTGTGTGTGTGTGTTTTGTAATGGTGAGTCCCAAAAAATTAAAGGGAAGTGGTATTGTTGGTATGGTTACGTCAGTTAAGTGTCGGTTGGATGGTGAACTGACGTGACGCTGATTTGATGGTATCAATTTACCAAACCGTTGGGAGTGGTCTAAATATAACCAAATGATAGGACTAAATATCGTATCTATTAGAAAAAGAACAGGTAAAAAAATAGTTCTGAAGTAGAAAAGGTGAAAGGAACAGTCGAAAAAGAGCGTGAGAAAGACGTGTGTGTGGTCCGACATGATGTCGGATGATGATTAGGTGCCCCCAGTGATGCGTGTTAGGATAGTCCCACGTGTTCCCCCAAACATCAATAATGGATCTCCTCCATCTCACGTGGGCCCCCACCAAACAGTGGTTTTTTAACGTTCATTCCGTACGAGGCCACTTCATTCCCGCCCCATGTGAAGGCACGTGAACTTGGCCCAATGCCATGAGGGAGGGTCCCATATCAAATATTCCTCCCACCAAATTGTTGTTTGTCACTTTGTCTATTTACCTCTACGTCCTTTTCCATTACTTTTATTTATTTATTTTCTTAAACAGTCAAAAAAACTTAATTAAAATCAAAATAGTAATTATTATTTCTAAACAACAAATACTAATTATTCTTAAATAATATATGTGTTTAGAATGGAATTTGAACCCTCGGCTAAGTACGTGCAATATATAAGTAATATTTAAATAAATACTTGCTCTATTGACACCTTATAATGTGTCACATATGCTCATAGTAATCAATAGACATTGTTAACGACTTAACGTTATATAAATGATCAACATACTTTTAATACGATCGGAAATCTATATTCTTTTTCTAGTTCCCAAATTATTGGCACGATAATACAAATTTCTTAACTTCTGAAGGAGAATTGATTTAGTAATTAGCATATTGTTACAATATATTTCAAGTGGGGTGTTAAAAGGGTAAACCCGACCCGTACTTGAACTCGATTACGCTAACCGGGTCGGTGTATTTGGATTTTATTTTGATATCGGGGTTTTCTAACACGGCCCAAGAAACCCGACGTTTGCTTCAGGTCGAGAATCGGGTTAGGATTGATTTTTTTTATCGGATTTCGGGTTGACTGGATTGAGTTTAAATGTTAATTCTTTAAAAATTAAGATTTTAACATCAGTTAGCTTAAATAGTATACAAGTTAATGAGGAGTCACCCGAATGATCCGATCGGATCAACCTAATAAACCCAAAACCCGAACATCACGATTTTGTATATGGGTCGATTAGGATTTTTTTATCTCAAACCCGACAAGGTCGATCTGATAAGAGCTCTAACCCGACCCGATCAATCCGATTATCTAAGAATGAAGATCATTTGATGGAAATCGAAATAAAAACAATAATTGGGGTGCATGCTTCCAATAATTTGAAAGGGGTAGGGAGTTATGAGTTAGGTCCATTCATGTCTTCATCATTGAATCATAAAGAGGTTGGTTTCCACATGTCTAGTTTATTTGCATCAATTATTTATTAGACCTCATGATATATTTGGTCTAACATCATTTCGTCATAATTTTATAACGTTTGATCGAATTTTATGTGGAGAAATGATATTTATGTCTACTAAGTGTTAAAATCAAAGAATGATATTGTTGGAGCAAAACACAGATCAACTTATTACTGATACTGCAGTTAGTACTGATCACTTAGTACTGATGGGGCATAATTGATTAAAACTGAGAAGTTGATACTGATGATACTATAACTAAGTTACTACTGATCATACAAAGATTGAAGATACTACTGATCATTGTAGTTACTACTGACAATGTATCTGGACTTACTACTGATCACCAGACTTACTACTGATGTTACATATTTACTACTGGTGATGAGTTTTACTACTGATGACGCGTTTTTGAAGAATATCAAGTCCGAGATCTTCGTATAGATAGTTATAGAATGTAAATCAATGTATATTATTATTATTCGATGTAAATCAAGTCCTAGAATAACTAGGGTAAATAGTTTAGCTTCAAGGACTATTATAAATAGTTCCTTACGAATTGTAAACGTACGTGTGTATTGTTAACTCAATAATATACATTGAAGCTTTTTGTGAAACTGTGTTCTTAATACTTTCGCATATTGCTCTTACAGTTCATTGTTCTTAATATATTGATATAGTGTTGATCCGCTGCAACTTCTATCATCAATTAGATCTAAGGTGTTTATTAACTTGTTTATAGTTAATCGATCCTGACAAGTGGTATCAGAGCATATTGGTTCTAGATCTACTATTTGTTAAGAACAACAAAAAGTTTTAATCTTTAAAACACACATTATTAATCATGACTGATAATAATGAAAGCACTCAGGCCAACAAAATTCCTATACTCACACCCAACAACTTTGGGATGTGGAAAAATCGTATTAAGCAATACATGCTTATTACAGATTACTCTATGTGGGAAGTTGTCCTTGAAGGAAACAAAACTGGTCCTGGTCAAGCAAGCAGCTCTGCAACTGAGGCAGACAAACTTAAATGTGAGAAGGAAAAGAAGGACAAGGGCATCGAACTCAAAACTCTAAGCACTCTATTACTGGCCATTCCTAACGATTATCAACATCTCTTTGTTGAATATGATGATGCAAAAATACTATGGGAAGCACTGGAGAAGAGATTCGTTGGGACAAAGAGCACCAAGAGGAATATGAAGTCTGTTCTCAAACAAGACTTTGAAAACTTCAAAGGAAAACCCAATGAAACACTCACTCAAGTGTTTGACAGATTCAACAAACTAATTGGTGAACTTAACCAGGTTGGGGTTAAGATGGATCAAGAAGATGTAAACATGAAGTTCCTAAGATCTCTTAGTGAAGAATGGGCCATGTACACAGTGGTATATAGACAAAGAGATGCTCTAGAAGAAAAGGAGTTGGATGAACTCTATAATGATCTCAGAGTATTTGAAACTGAGGTAAACCAAAAGAACCCTTCTATTTCTTCTAATAATGCTGCATTTGTCTCTAGTACAGGTCAAGGTCAGGAAACCTCTATAGGAAAGGCTGCAGATTCTGAAGATGCTGCAAGAGAATCTTTCTTCACCAGTCATGTGCATACTGCATTGATTAGTGATGACTTGGAACAATTGAACCCAGATGATCTTGAGGAGATGGATCTTAAATGGCAGATGGCAATGCTGAGCCTAAGGACAAAAAGATTCTTAAAGAGAACTGGTAGGACAAGCCTCAACTTCAACAAAGGTGACAAAGCTGGATTTGACAAAACTAAAGTCAAATGTTACAACTGTAACAACCTTGGTCACTTTGCAAAAGAGTGTCCTCAGCCAGACAAAAGATCAAAATCAACTGCCCTTGTATCACAACAAGGACAAGGTTATGACTGGAGCTTCCAAGCAGAAGAGCATACTCAAAATCAAGCTCTCATGGCCTTTACTGACAACAAAACTGAGGTAAAACCTAAACCTTGTACTTCTGAATGTGCTAAAATTGTTAAAAACTTAGAAAAAGAAAACACTAAATTAAATGAAGATTTAGCAAAAGTAGTCAGAAGAAATCATGAGTTTGATAGTGTGATTGCTGATCAAGAACATCAAATAAAGGTGTACAAGATGATTGATCAACGGATCAAGGAAGAATTGCTTCAAGCTGTGGATGAGAAAGAGTTCTATGAAACAAAAAATAAAGAACTAACAAGTAAATTAGAAGAATGTCAGCTTGAAATTGAACAAAATAAATTAACAATTAAAAAGTTTGAAAGAAGCACTAAAATTCTAGATGAATTAACTAATAATCAAACTACAGAAAAGGTTGTTCATGGGGTGGGATATCATGCTGTACCACCTCCACATAAATTCATTCCTCCACTTAAAAACAGTTCAGAAAGAATCATTAATGAATTAAAAACTGAAAATCAAACTGAATCTAATACTGAAACATCTGAATCAAATGATTCTTCTGATGATGAGCAATCAATTGAATTTACAATATCTCAAAGTGAATCACCAAAATCAATTGATACAAGTTTTCACACAGCTCAAAGTCCAAATGAATCTCCCAAATATAATGCAGATAATGTACCAAAAATTTTAACAAGGGGGAATGAAAGAAATAAAAAACAACTCTTAGACCAAAGAATACCTGAAGGTGCTAAAAATAAGAAATTAAGATGTGTTATATGCAATAAAATGAACCATTTAGCAAAGGATTGTCACTTCAATCCAATAAACTGCAAAGAGTTAAAAGAATTTAAAATTTTTAAACAAGGATCAAAAACTCAAAAGTTCAAAAATACTACTGGTCCTTCAGTAGTAAATACAATCAAAACTCAAATTGCTGAAACTCCAAGATTTGGAAGAAGTGCACCAAGATTTGTGCAAAACAGAAGAGTTGGCAGCCCAAAGAACAGCAATTACTTCAAGAACAATGGAAAATCCAATCAAAATAAACAATATTTTAAATTTTCCAACACCAGTAGAAACGCTAACAAATTTACTACTGGTGTTAACCCGAATTATAATGCTGTCTGGTACCAATACAAGAATACTACTGGTAAAAACCCTAATTTCAAAAATACTACTGCTCCCAAAACAACTTTCAAAAATACTACTGGTGGTAACTCTAAAAACACTACTGGTCATTCTAAACATGGTAAGTACCCAAATACTACTGGTCCATCAGTAGTAAAGTATTCAAAAGCTAAAAACAATAGGTATAAACCAAGATCAGTAGGAAATTCTCACACCAGTAATAACTCCAAAAGGACAGTAGTAAAACAAAACACCAGTAATAAACAAGTATGGGTACCAAAAGTCTTTAAAGTTAAATCCCCAAAAGCTTATTTCTCAAAGGATGAACCCAAGACATATAAAGCTTGGGTTCCCAAACTTAACTAATTCTTTACTCATTTGTGCAGAGCATTCAGATCCCAGAAGAAGGAAGAACATGGCATATTGATAGTGGATGCTCAAGGCACATGACTGGAAATCTGCAAATTCTTAAAGATTTCAAGTCATTAGATGGAGGATATGTTGCATTTGGTGAGAATCCCCAGGGAGGTAAGATTACAGGTAAAGGTACTGTTACTAATGGAAAAATTACCTTTGATGATGTATTTTATGTAGCTGAACTAAAATACAATCTTGTCAGTGTGTCTCAAGTTTGTGATAAAAAGAACAAGATTCTGTTCACAGACATTGAGTGCATCATTCTTTCTCCTGATTTTATTTTGGATGAAAAATATGTTGTTTTAAGAACCCCTAGGAGAAACAATGTGTATTGCCTAGATATAGGGGGAGAACTCATTTCTACAAATGAGGTCAACTGTTTTATATCCAAGGCAAACACCACTGAATCAGAACTATGGCATAGAAGGATGTGTCACACAAATTTCAAAAACATGAACAATCTAGTAAAAAGAAATCTGGTCATTGGACTACCTAAAAAACAATTCATGTGTGATCATCACTGTGTTGCATGCCTAAAAGGTAAACAACACAAGACTTCTCATAAGTCCAAAACTGTGAACTCTATTTCTGTTCCTTTACAGCTCTTACATATGGACCTTTTTGGACCTACAAATGTAATGAGTATTGGAAAGAAACAATATTGTCTTGTTATTACTGATGACTTTTCCAGATATACATGGGTTTTCTTTCTCAGGACAAAGGATGAAACAAGTGAACTCATAAAGAACTTAATTGTCAAACTGGAAAACACATCTGATCAAAAAGTGAAAGCCATAAGATGTGATAATGGCACAGAATTTAAAAATGCTAACTTAATTAACTTTTGTGATCTTAAAGGTATTGACAGACAATACAGCTCACCTAGAACTCCACAACAAAATGGTGTAGCTGAAAGAAGAAATAGAACCATCATTGAAGCAGCAAGATCAATGCTTGCAGACTCAAAATTACCAATTACTTTTTGGGCAGAAGCTGTTAATACTGCTTGTTATGTTCAGAACAGAGTATTAATAGTGAAGCCACATTTTAAAACATCATATGAACTTTTCAATAAAAGAAAACCTTCTATAAGTTTTTTAAAATCATTTGGTTGTCCTTGTACTATCTTAATTACAAGAGAACAAATTGGTAAATTTGACTGCAAAGCTGATGATGGAATCTTTGTGGGATACTCTACTCAAAGCAAATCATACAGAGTATTCAACAAAAGACTAAGGATAATTGAAGAAAGCATCAATGTATCCTTTAATGACAATGTATCTAATGAACAAGGAAATGGTCCAGATTGGCTATTTGACATAGACAATCTAACCAAATCCTTTAATTCTAATATGAATTTCAATGTAGGTAATTCAAATTGTCACAATCAAAAGGAAGGAACATCATCAGTTAATACTGGTCAAGAGGAAATGAGATACATTGTAGTTAACACTGCTCCAGTAGTTAATACTGATGTCAGTAATAACTCAAGTTCTGGAACCAGTAGTAACTCTGAGAATGAGGACAGTAGTAATTCAAATACTACTGATACCAGTAATAGTACTCAAAATACTACTGGTCCCAACATTAACCTAGATTCTCAAGATACTACTGATACCAGTAACAACAACAACTCTACTGATCTCAATAAAGACAATGGCAGTAGTGACTCTGACCAAGAAGATGATGAACCAAATATCAATGACAATGAAGGATCTCTAGAAGAACAACTACCTGAGACAAATGATTCCAATCTTGAAAATCAACTAGTGGTTGATAAAGCTACAAATACAAGGACTCAAAAGAACCATCCATTAGACCTTGTTCTAAGTGATGTCAACTCACCATTACAAACAAGAAGCAAATTAAACAAAAGCTTAACTGCAAATATGTGTAATATAAGTTTAATTGCTAATGAATGTATGTATGAATGCTTTCTGTCTCAGGAAGAACCAAAGAAGATCCAACAAGCAATGAAGGACTCAAACTGGATTGAGGCAATGCAAGAAGAACTCCTTCAATTTAAATTACAAGCTGTTTGGACACTTGTACCTCTACCCAAAGGAAAAAGAGCCATTGGAACAAGATGGATATTCAGAAACAAGAAAGATGAAAGAGGTATAGTGATCAAGAATAAAGCCAGACTTGTAGCCCAAGGATACACTCAAGAAGAAGGAATAGACTATGATGAAGTATATGCTCCTGTTGCTAGAATTGAAGCCATCAGAATATTTCTAGCATATGCCTCATTCAAGAAATTCAAAGTCTATCAAATGGATGTTAAGAGTGCTTTCCTATATGGGAAAATTGAAGAAGAGGTCTATGTTTGCCAACCTCCAGGTTTTGAAGATCCAAAACATGGTGATTATGTGTTCAAATTAGATAAAGCTCTATATGGCCTACATCAGGCACCAAGAGCATGGTATGACACATTATCATCATACCTATTGAAGAACAACTTTAAAAGAGGAGCCATTGACAAAACTTTGTTCACAAAGAAAGTCAAAAATGATATACTACTGGTACAAATTTATGTAGATGATATCATCTTTGGCTCAACCAATGATCAATTATGCAAAGAATTTGAAGAACTGATGCAAATTAAATTCAAGATGAGCTCCATGGGTCCAATGAACTTCTTCCTTGGTCTCCAAGTCAATCAAAGAACTGATGGTATTTTGATAAATCAATCAAAATATGTCAAAGACATCTTGGAAAAGTTTGACTTGAAAGACAGTAAAAGTGCTAGTACACCAATGGAAACACACAAACACCTACATCCTGATGTTGAGGGGGAGGATGTAGATGAACACTTATATAGATCAATGATAGGCTCTTTGATGTACTTAACTACATCAAGACCTGACATTATGTATAGTGTTTGTGTGTGTGCAAGATATCAAGCAAGACCCAAAGAACTACACTTGCAGGCTGTTAAAAGAATATTCAGATACTTGAAAGGCAAACCATCACTAGGTCTATGGTATCCACATGATTCACCATTTGAACTCATAGCCTATACAGATAGTGACTATGGAGGTGAATGTCAAGACAGAAAGTCCACTACTGGTGGATGTCAATTCTTTGGATCAAGACTGGTGTCATGGCAATGTAAGAAGCAAACAAATGTATCAACATCTACTGCTGAAGCAGAATATGTAGCTGCATCTGCTTGTTGTGCTCAAGTACTATGGATTCAAAATCAACTTCTAGACTTTGGTATCTCTATCCTTAAAACTCCCATTTTTATTGATAATCAAAGTGCTATTAGTATTGTGAATAATCCAGTAAAACATTCAAAAACTAAACACATTGAAATAAGATTTCACTTTATAAGAGATTGCAATGAAAAGAAATTAATCAAAGTAGTTAAAATCCATACTGATGATCAATTAGCAGATCTTTTTACAAAAGCATTTGATGTAGGAAGATTCAACTTCTTGGTTAGCAGTATTGGAATGATTTTAATAACTTAAAATCTCACTTAAAATCATGTGTAAAGTTAGTGTTGTAAAATAATATTTATTTACTTAAGTGTTCTACTACTGGTATATCTGCATTACTGGTATGAAAGTGTATGCACAAAATACTACTGGTAGTTCATTACTACTGGTGTATATTAGGTTTACACAAATACTACTGGTAAGTCAGTACTACTGGTATTCACATATACTACTGGTCTTGTGTGTTAATGGTTACTACTAATGTCTATAGTTACTACTGATGTCAAAATCCTTAGTCATTACTGACGTTAGTAGATACTACTGACGTTTTACTACTGATATCTTAATTACTACTGGTCTTTCAGAAACACAATTACCAAACTAACCCCCATGAAAATAACCGTTATGTTATGATTCGAAGGATATTTTAGTAGTTTTGCAGGTTAAATCGAAAGATATAAAAGGCGGCAGACGATTAGTTTAGCATTATCTTCACTTCGATTTGCTAAACCTCTCGATAAACCCTAGCTTTCGATCAAAAACTCATCTTCAGTCTTAAAATTCTTAAAATTTTTCTCTCAAATCACTGCAAAATGGCCACTCTACAATCCCTCAATGTTCAAACCGATCTCAAATACTCAGAGTTCCACAACATGTGTGCCTTCCTACGCAATCCAGACGGAACAAAGGATTTCAGACCAATCGTACACTTCTTGAAAAATTCCTACATACGATTCGCATTAACGGTGAAACCAAAGGCATACCAACAGCACTTGGTGGATTTCTGGACCAATGCTGAAAGAACGGAGGGTGCAACTGTACCAATGATCAAATCATCTGTGGATGGAAAAACGATCACCATCACCGAACAATCTATTCGACAACATCTTCAACTACACGATGATTCAGGTATGACTACTCTTCCTAAGGAATTCATTGCTGAAATTTTAAACAAAATGGGATATGAGGGAAGACTAAACATAGTAACTTTTCAAAAAGGTCTTCTCTCCCCACAATGGAAATTTCTTGTCCATACTATTCAGCATTGTATTTCTCCAAAAAGGAGCACTTGGAATGAGTTTAACAGGTCAATAGCATCTGCTGTTGTCTGTCTATGCACAGACCAAGTATTCAATTTTTCTAATATGATTTTTGAAGGTATGTTGGGAAATCTTAACTCTTCAAAATTTTTAATGTATCCCAGATTTATCCAACATATCATTAACATTGAATTACAAAACTTGTCAACTCCCAAAAATATTTTCATAATTCCGGAGTTGAACAAGAAAGTTTTCTCAAATATGAGAAAACAATTTAAATTTTCGGGCAAGGAAACCCCTCTGTTTCCTAATATGATCAAAGATCACACACCTATTGGAGAGGGTTCAATCAAAGATATAACCCAAATTGAACCTCAACCCACTCCATCACCCCCAAATACAGCCCAAACACCACCCCAAATAGCCACTCAATCACCCACTCACTTAGAAGTCCTGAATGTGTCCCAGGAACTTGATATAAATCTGCAGAGTGCTACTCTTCACTCTGTGGAAGACCTACCAGATAAAACCAAAAATATTTCCACACTCTATAAAAGAAAGAAATCTTTAAAGGACACCAGGGGACAAATCGAGTCACACCCCAGGCTCAAAGAGTTGTCCTCCAAGGAGGAGAGAGGACATGAGGGGAGGGCTTTCACTACTGATGCCCCAAAGGTGGGTGCACAGGATAGTGAAAACATCACTAAGACCCAAACCTCGGCAACTTTAAGTGATGACTCTTTTGAGGAATTACTTAAAGGACCCCGGTGCCAAGAAACCAAAAGGGGGGACATCTCTGCTTCTTCTAGGAAGAAGAGAATGTCTAAAAGACCCAATGAATCACCAAGCAGTGATGAGGGCAGATCTGTGGAATTGATGGAAAGGAAGGAAAACCTTAAAACCAATGTACCTGTTAGTAAGCCCGATGATCTTGCTAGATGGAGTGAGGGCAGTATTAAAATCACTCAATTGACGGATAAAGTGGATTCTCTTGAATCCACTGTACAAGATTGTCTCACATATTTAACAAACCAAGGGAAAACAATGGCTGCAATGAAAAGACATGTCAACACCATCAACAGAAGAATGAGATTCTATGAGCGTAGGCTTCATCAACAATCAAAACTCATCAGAAAATTGAAGAAGAAACTAGATGATAGTGAGGCTCCACCAGTTGAGCTCACTAAGGGGGAGAAGGATAACATACAGACAATGATTGATGAATCTATTGCAGCAGCAGCATCCTCCCTCTTAAATTTAAAAGAAACAGAAGTTGATGAAGGCCCAGAGATGATGGTTACAGAAGAAGAGCCAATTACTACTGCTCCTATTAAAGAACAAGCTGAAAAAGAAACACCAGTAGTAACTCCTGAAGTTACACCAGTAGTAACTACTCTGGTTACTACTGAAGAGGAAGAACTACATTTTCCAGAGCTAATTGAAAGAGAGAGACATGTCATCATTACCAAACCACCAACACCTGATCAACCACTTATCATACCTGACATTGATGATAATGTGAATTGGTTTGAGGTTGATGAGTGCTCACTTCCTCCACATCCAAAAATACTTCAACAAGATGAACTTAGATCATTTTCTCCTTCTGTAATAATAAGTGGAGTGCCAGACATGAAATATATTCCACCTCCACCTTCTGCACATATTGGAAAGGGTAAAGAAATATATGATGAAGATTACCCTAACAGAGCTCTTGGTCATTACATGGTAAACAAGATAAATCTTGTTAGAGCTGACAAACAGGATAAATGGAAGGTGAAGCATAAGAGATACTGGGAAAAGGTAGCTAAGTATCAAGCTCTTGAACAAAAGAAGGACAAAATAGAAATTCCTGTTCAAACACCTGTTCAAATTAAAGATGTTCAGATAGAAGCCCAAGAAGCAGAATTCAAAAGGCTTAGAAAAGTAGAAGAAGAACATCTAAACTGTCTGGAAGATCTTGTAGCCGAATGTAAAAGAACAAAAGGTGATCTACCTGATGATATGTTTGAACAGAAGGCCAACATGATTGAATATTTAAAAACAAAAGGGATTAGTGCAAAGTCATTAGGAAGAATGAAGATGATGACTATCATTGGAAAATACTGCACTGCTAAGAAGAAAGACTTGGCTGAACAAGAAGCTGAAGAATCGAAGAAAGCCAAAACTTTAATCCCAATCAGCTTAAATTTACTCAAGGCTGGTAGTGTTTCAACTGATGGTGATACTTCAACTCCCCAATCTAAGAAAAGAAAATCTGTTGATCAAGAACAAAGCTCTAAGAAGAAGTCAAAACAAATTATACCTGTTCTTGAAATGCCAGTTGCTCCTCTACAGAACAATCCAATTCTTAACTGGAGAGTGATGCAGAACAATGTCATAGAGGTCATAAGGGAAGACAAAGTTGTACAGAGATTCACTGGATGGTTACCCTTAATCAGATCATGCTCAAGAAGTGATGTAATCAAACTTCTGATTATTGGGAAACCAAGAATGACAAAGAAATCATGGAAAGAATCTGGAGCTGGATATTTAACAAAGATGATTGATGCTGCATTTTATCCAGATAATTATCCAGAACAATTTACAAATCCAGGTAATGTATATGCTTGGAATGTCATTCCTACTGCAAATATGTACTTCTTTGAGAAATCAGGCAAAGTGTGTGAATTGTACTTATATGAGAAAGAATATCCACATTCTGAGAAGACTATGTATCAGATATTCATAAACACTTTGATGAAACCCTATGATGCTGTTATGTTCCAAAACAAACTGAATTATTTTACAAAGAGGAACAGCAGATATATTATTGAACAAAGGCTTCAACAGAATCAAAGAACTCTTGAGAAAAGAAGAAAAGAACAAGAGGAACAAAAGAAACTTGATTGATTAAAAGATGATCAATAAGTTTAGGGGGAGATTGTTGGAGCAAAACACAGATCAACTTATTACTGATACTGCAGTTAGTACTGATCACTTAGTACTGATGGGGCAGAATTGATTAAAACTGAGAAGTTGATACTGATGATACTATAACTAAGTTACTACTGATCATACAAAGATTGAAGATTCTACTGATCATTGTAGTTACTACTGACAATGTATCTGGACTTACTACTGATCACCAGACTTACTACTGATGTTACATATTTACTACTGGTGATGAGTTTTACTACTGATGACGCGTTTTTGAAGAATATCAAGTCCGAGATCTTCGTATAGATAGTTATAGAATGTAAATCAATGTATATTATTATTATTCGATGTAAATCAAGTCGTAGAATAACTAGGGTAAATAGTTTAGCTTCAAGGACTATTATAAATAGTTCCTTACGAATTGTAAACGTACGTGTGTATTGTTAACTCAATAATATACATTGAAGCTTTTTGTGAAACTGTGTTCTTAATACTTTCGCATATTGCTCTTACAGTTCATTGTTCTTAATATATTGATATAGTGTTGATCCGCTGCAACTTCTATCATCAATTAGATCTAAGGTGTTTATTAACTTGTTTATTAACTTGTTTATAGTTAATCGATAAAAGAGATTAGTGAATTACACATGTTAAATTTTAGAAGTGTGTAGACAAATAAGTAGTACAAATGATAAGCCTTAATACCATTTCTCTCTCTCCTTTTTTTTTAAACGACGATTTTATATAACACTTTTACACGCACATGTCTAATGTTTATTAGACCCGTGCCGAAACTTTTTCCGGGAGCTAATAGCAATAAGTTATACTAAAGCAAAAATATGAGTCAAAATTATTTGCCTTTTTTAAATTATAATTTATTCTTAAATATCGCAAATGTCTACTATGAAACTTGAAAAACGACCACAAAGATGACGGGTAAATACTTTTCCACTAGACGAATGACCCTTGAGTAATTATTTACCTTAACTAATTACTTAGGCTCTCGGGTATGGTCCAACGCCACAAAGGGGCGTGGGGGGGTGACTAGGAAGCCACGCCGTGGCCATGAAGACAACACCTCCCCCCCCCCCCCAACGCCGTTGGGGTGCGGCGTGGCGAGAGAGGGGCACGGAGCACGCAGAGAAACGGTATCCTTTTTTTTCAATTGAGATACGATGCTAGAGGTAGGCGGGGATTCACTGCTTTGCAAAAATGTACTGCAGCAATTCGATATATGGCTTACGGGTCATCCCCTGATTCTCTTGACGAGTTCCTACGCATGTCTGAAAGAACTGCTAGGGAAAGTATGTATAGATTTTCACAAGGGGTTTTGGAAATATTCGGACCTATTTATTTGCGAAAACCAACAGTGACCGATGTGCAAAAATTATATGAGGCACACGAAGAGAGACATGGTTTTCCTGGAATGCTTGGTAGCATTGATTGTATGCACTGGGATTGGAGGAACTGTCCACAATCGTGGAGAGGTGAGTACACCGGTGGACATCATGGAGTACCGTCGTTGATATTAGAAGCTGTTGCTTCCCAAGATTTATGGATTTGGCATGCTTACTTTGGGGTTGCGGGTTCTAATAATGATATTAACGTGCTTGATCAGTCACCAATATTCAACGACTTGTTATCAGGAAAGGCACCCGATGCGCCTTTCACGGTGAATGACAATCCATATAGATTCGGTTACTACCTTACCGATGGTATATATCCCCGTCATGCGACGTTTGTCAAAGCCTACCGACATCCAGTTGATCCAAAAGAGGTCTTGTTTACCAAAAAACAAGAATCCGCACGTAAGGATGTGGAACGGGCTTTTGGAGTTTTAAAGGCGAAGTGGCACATTGTAAAAAACGCGGCCCGTTCATATGACCTTGAAAGATTAAGATATATTTTGTATGCATGTGTTATAATGCATAATATGGTTGTCGAAGATACTGGTCGGATGATTTCTCCATATGTGCCGGACGGTCCCCGACATGCTTTGTATGTACCGGGAAGTGCAGAATATTTGCACAGGGTTGTCGACATTCGAGACGGAACAACACACGAACGACTTCGACAGGACTTGGCGGACCATCTCTACAACAACGCACATGCCGACGATGAAGACGCCGACGATGAAGACGATGAAGAGTAATAATTTATTTTAATTATTGTAATTTTTAATTTCTAGTATTTTAATGTTTAATTTCTAGTATTTTCCTTTTAATTTAAAGTATTGTCATTTTAATTTTATTTAATGTAATGTAATTTTAAATTATATAAAATATTATTTGTGTGAAAAATAAATGGAAATGAAATGATGAGTTGGAAAATAAAATGGTGTGGTGTGGTGTGGTGGGTATTTCCACCAAATGATGTGGTGTGGTGGTGGTGTGGGGGTGTGAGGTGGCGATGATGTGGCGGAAAAGGGCACCACCACATGTGGTGCCTATACCCACTAGCCTTAACATGAATGATGTGCCCATCATCTAACCTCTGAGTCTATACTACTCATGTTCTTAAATAATATTAACAGTTATATACATAATTAATGAAAGAATAGAAAGACAAAAATACAAAATATATGTTATCTGACATTTTGGAAGGATTTGCTTAGGGAGATATATAGTGTATACTTGTAATTGAACACGTAAATACATACACATGCCTATGTGTTGGGATATAACAGTTCTGATACTGATGCTGCAGTTAGTACTGATCAATGATTAATGAAGTTAGTACTGATGGGGCAGAAACATGAATTACTACTGAAGATACAACTTACTACTGATCTCGTGTTTACTACTGATGTTCATATCTACTACTGCTCGATCAACGTTATTACTGATGATGCTATTTATGGAGTATATCGAGTCCGAGATCTTCGTAGAGATTGTTTAGAATTGATATTTTTTGTAATTCAAATTGTAATCGTATCCTAGAATAACTAGGGTAAATAGTTAGGCTTCAAGGACTATTATATATAGTTCCTTAT
Source organism: Calendula officinalis (assembly GCA_963853835.1). Taxonomy (NCBI): domain Eukaryota; kingdom Viridiplantae; phylum Streptophyta; class Magnoliopsida; order Asterales; family Asteraceae; genus Calendula; species Calendula officinalis. The sequence goes on along the minus strand of OY970835.1, from coordinate 29,748,732 downwards.
GAATTGTAAACATACGTGTGTATTGTATTCGATAAATCAATATACATTGAAGCTTTTTGTGATAACTGTGTTATTGATAATTCTCATATTATTTACAGTTTATTGTTCTTGATTAAATCAACATAGTGTTAATCCGCTGTAACTTCTATTGTTGAGTAGATCATTGTGTTTATTAACTGTTTTGGTTAATCGATCTTGACAAGTGGTATCAGAGCTTTGTACTCTAGATCTACGAATCAAGAACTCACAAAAGTTTTTCAATACTTTCACAAACCACGTTTTCATCATGTCTGACAATAATGAAAGCACACAAGCAAACAAAATCCCCATCCTCACTCCCAATAACTTTGGGATGTGGAAAAACAGAATTAAGCAATACATGCTTATTTCTGATTACACCATGTGGGAAGTTGTACTTGAAGGCAATAAAACCATTCAAATTGCCACAACTAGCACAACTACCGAATCTGACAAAATCAAGTGTGATAAAGAAAAGAAGGACAGATGAATTGAACTGAAAGCTCTAAGTACCTTATTGCTTGCAATTCCTAATGACTATCAACACTTATTTGTTGAATTTGATGATGCAAAACTGCTATGGCAAGCTCTGGAAAAAAGGTTTGTTGGTACTAAAAGCACAAAAAGAAACATGAAATCTGTGCTAAAACAAGAGTTTGAAAACTTTAAAGGACAAAAGAATGAATCTTTGTCACAAGTTTTTGATAGATTCAATAAACTTATTGGTGAACTCAACCAAGTTGGAGTTCAACCAGACAAAGATGATGTCAATAGAAAGTTTCTCAGATCTCTGAGTGAAGAATGGTCTATGTACACTGTAGTATATAGACAAGGTGATGCTTTAGAAGAAAAGGAGCTTGATGAACTCTACAATGACCTAAGAGTGTTCGAATCTGAGGTAAGTCAGAAATCTCCTAGTTTAAATTCAAACAATGCTGCTTTTGTGTCCACTGCAGGTACAAATCAAGATACTACAACTGGAAAACCAAAAGAATCAGAAGATCTTGCTAGAGAATCCTTTTTCACTAGTCATGTGCATACTGCACTAATTAGTGAAGATTTGGAGCAAATCAAACCTGATGATCTTGAAGAGATGGATATCAAATGGCAGATGGCTATGATCAGTTTCAGAACAAAGAAGTTTCTTAAAAGAACTGGTAGATCAAGCTTGAGCTTCAACAAAGGTGACAGGGCAGGTTTTGACAAAACTAAAGTCAAATGCTACAACTGTAGCAATCTTGGTCACTTTGCAAGAGAATGTCCTAACAAAGATAAAAGGACAAACTCATCTGCACTTGTATCCTAAGAAGGAGTAGGATATGATTGGAGCTTTCAAGCTGAAGAACATGCTCAAAATCAAGCTCTAATGGCCTTCTCTGAATCCCAATCTGAGGTAAATCCTAAACCATGCTCTCCTGAATGCATTAAATTATTTAAATCTTTGGAAAAAGAAACAAAAGAAATCAATGAAGATTTAATTAAAAACAGAAGAAGAAGAATAGAATTCAATGGTTTTATAGCTGACCTAGAAAATCAGATTAAAGTTTATCAAATAACAGATCAAAAACTTAAAGAAGAATTATTACAAGCTGTTTATGATAAAGAATATGCTGAATCAAAAGCAAAAGAAGCTATAACCAAATTAGAAGAATGTCAATTACAATTAGAACAAAATAAACTAACAATTAAGAAATTTGAAAGAAGTTCTAAAATAATTGATGAATTAACAAGCAATCAATCAACTGAAAAGGTTGTTCATGGTGTTGGATATCATGCTGTCCCACCCCCAACAAATTTTGTACCACCACTAAAAGCTAGTTCAGAAAGAATTATAGAAGAATTAAAAACTGAATCTAGTGAAGAATTTTCTGATGAAGAAAATTCTGTTAAATCAAATGATACAAGTTTCCATACAACACAAAGTCAAGAATCTCCAAAATATAACTCTGAAAATATTCCAACTATTTTAAAAAGGGGATATCAAAGAAACTTGAATCAGTTAAAAGAACAAAGAAAACCATAATCCTTAAAATCAACCAAACCTAAATGTCTAATTTGCAATAAAGTAAATCATATAGCAAATGTTAGGTCACAACAACCCTGTTTTAATGTTAATTGAAAGAATATTATACTTAGAGAAATATTAGAGTAATAACACAAAAATATAGTCAATGTATAAATCCACTAAGTGTGGCTTGTTGCGGAATAACAAGACCACTGATCAATTACAAAGATATGAAAGTGTAAAGTAAATTGGTAAGTACTCCTTTGCAAGATGATCTCTATTTATAATGTTATAGAGATCTTACATGATGAGCAAAGGAGTAACCGAAGGACTAAGTAAGGAAAATGACTAAGATCAAGGGATTTGATCTTAGTCCGTTACTGAGTATCACTCAGTCCTTGTACTCAGTATCACTATCTGATACTGAGTACTGATACTGAGTTCCAATACTGATCACTCAGTATCAGACCTAAACTTAGCTATATTATTCTACATATAAATCAAAGCTAGTCTAGGTTGTTTTGTTATCTTAAGATCCAAAGGGGCAAGGCTTTTTGCCTTAACAATCTCCCCCTATCTAATGATAACAAAACAATTACAAAGAGATAAACAAAAGAAAAAATACAACAACATAGGTAGCAACATCTTCTTCTTCATTTGCTGTTGATGGCTTCATTCTCATAGAAGACTTCTTGTTTGATGTGGACAAACTCTTCTCTGCTTTTGAGTTCATCCCTTCAACAATTCAGAACTGCAACAATCTTCTTTCTGAACCAAGAGTCTTCTTTCTTGGTGATCATCCATTTCAGTCCAACAAGGTGACTGATTTGAGCTCTTGGTAGATCTTCTTCAGAAATGAAGCACTCTCTATCCTCTGAGTCAGTATACATATATCCAGAAGTTGGATATATGACACTCTTTTGATCCTGAAAAACAAGGTTAGGAGGAAGAGGGTATTTTTTAAGATACTTGTATGTATGAAGACATTCTGGTATGTTGTTTGAGTAAGCCTCAGTCATCACACTGAGTGTTCTGTACTCTATTTCATGAAGTAAGTCCTTCTCATAACATACTGCAGCTACTGCACAGATCTCATCCAAGACTATTTGATCATAAGTTGATTTCTTTGGAAGCTCTTTGATCAGTCTTGTGATGTTCACCCAGTCTTGAAGACCAATTCTTTGAATATCATGAATAAATATCTTCATGGGAGGACTGATTAAGCCAGTACAAGTGATAGTGATTCTTCCTTCTTTGAGCTTCACTTTTACTTTATTGACATCCAGATTTAACCAATGTATCCCCCTTACATTTGGAAATGTTTTGGTCCTCAAGAACTCCTTCCTTTCTTCCTTATACTGAGTCCTAGCAGCAACCATATTCCAATAATGTTGAATATGGTCTGGACCCTTTCTTGAGATTCTATGTGAAGAACCAGGAGTATCAGTATCTGGGTCAGATTCTGGTTCAGCTTTGATTCCCAACTCTTGCTCATATAAAAATCTTTCTTGTTCTGCCCAGAGTTGTTGAGAAGTCAATCTTGGAGCCTGCTCAGTATCACTGTCCAATGTATGAACAGGTCTTCTTTGTCTTGTTACCAAAGGAGCAGGTTCCTCACTTGATTCAGAAGAAGTGAGAACTGCATTGATGGGTCTTCTTGACAAGGAACTCCTTCTTCTAATCACCAGATTTTCTGGTTCTTCATCATCCGAGGATGATGATGAAGAATTTTCTTGTTCTACCAGATTCAGTGCATAGTTCACTAAACCTGGTTCTTCATCTTCATCATCAGCAATAGGCCAGATGAAAGGCCTATATACCACAATTTGCAAGTTATTTTCTTCTAGAACAGGTGGCTCAGTATAAGCTTGATGTGGTTGGTCAGTGTGAGTCTCCCCCTGAGCAGATGGCTCAAGTGGGTCTTCAAAGTGTGGTACTGACCTACTTGTTTGTCTTCTTCTCTCATACTGAAATCGAAGTGGTTCAGTATGAGGACTCTGCTGATGTTGCTGTTCTTGTTGTGGAGGTTGATCTTCATTCAATCGTCTTCTTTTCTCCCCCTGAGCAGATGGCTCAGTTTGATCAACCTCAGTATCTCTTTGTCTCTTCTCCCCCTTTTTGTTATCATTTGATGAGGAGGGAAGAGGATCAGTATCACCACCCATGTCCCCCTCAGGTTGTTCAAGAGTAGGGGAGGGCATGGGCTCAGTTGCAGCATCAGTATCTCCAGCACCTCCTTCTCCTTCTCCTTCTTCATTGTGGTCACCATGTGAACATGGTGGAGTTTGTGGAGGCTGCTGTGGTTGTTGAAGTAGTGAGACTGACTGTTTTATTGAGACAATATCACCACTCATCTTGTCCATTCTGGCTAGTATTATATTTTGAGTTTGTTGGATGGCCAGAATGTGCTGCATTATTGCTTGCAGAGTCACTTGGTCTGCTGCAGCCTGAGATGCCTGAATGCCCTGCACTGATGGTGCTAAAGAAACAAAAATATAAAACTGGTTAGAAAGAAAGGTTTATCAAATAGAATTGTGGTGTTGGTTAATTCTATAATCATATAAACAGAGTTTGTGAAGTCTGTATTTCATCTGGTTTATGATGGAATATTGTGGACTTGTGCATAGCATGTGTAAGAAGATATTAGTAAAAGTGAGTGTGAAAATTGAAGTAGCTCAGTATAGGATAAGTCACATTTACTAAAAGGTTTGGGTTTGGGAATTCGAAGCCTGGGATGTGCTTCTTGTTATTTTCAATGTTTATCACTCGGTATTAGAGTGATAACAGAAATGTGGCTAAACCCCATGGAGAATTTTTTGGATTTTGTGGCTTAATGGTTTGTGATCATTTCTTGAATTATGCTACCCAACTCAAAAATAAGTTGGACATTATTCAAGCAGTACCAGTGGGTGTCAGTGTGACATCAACCACCATTGTCTCTTTAAATGTTGAGACAACTGTAGACTGACAATGATCAATTGAAAGTGCTCAGTATATGAATTTTGCATAGCAGCAGTGGGCTAGCTATGTTGGCCATAAATGGATATATATTTGAAAGATCGTTTGAGACTTTGGTCAGTATTGAGTTGGGACTGGCCAATACTTAGTCTCTATTTGGGAATGAAATATATATATATAGAAGTTTAAAGGCTTTTGAGAAATTCATACATGAGACTCTGTCAGATTCCCTTCTAGCATCGGCAGAGGTCGGTGCAGGATCATGGGATTGTTGATGTGCAGCACCAACATCTTCAATACCAACTTGTCTTTCTTGCTGAGCACCTTCCAGTGTAGTTTGCTCATATTGAATCTCCACATCAAGAGGAACATGAGGTTCCTCAATTGGTTGAGCAGTTGGAGCTAGTTCTGGACCTGGAAGGTCAGCAGTGGCTGCAACTAGGCTTTGGGCTTGAAGAGATGCAGTTAATGATGGAACATTTGCAGGCTGCACCTCCTCAGATGATAAGTTTCCCATAATGATAGGAGAAAGATTCCTTCTTCTTCTTTGAAGGACCAGTGGTGTGTCTTCGGAGGACTCAGTATCAAAAACTGTTTCAATATGAGGAGCATCAGGATCCTGTGCAGGTGGAGAGATATGTTGTTGAGTCGGTTCTTGAACTTGTGGAACATCCTGCATCTCAATATCTTGACCGGCCTGTGCTCCATTACCACTATTATCATCATTATCATCATCATTGTCTGACTCAGTATCATACATGTCCTCTGCATCATTTATATGTTCTTGAACAATGGCCCACATAGAAGGACTTAGAAGAGGCTCTCCTTCTCTTGGCCTGTAAAAGAAAATCTTCTCACTGAGTGGAGGAAGATCAACCCTTGGACTGTGAAACTCATCATAAGTATGTGTGGGCATTGAGTGTTGAAAGATGAGTGATAAAAATCTGCAGAAAGGGACATTGCATTCCCGTGTGTTAGCCCGAACCAAAGTAGCTAATTCATTGAAAATTAGCCGAGCATAATCAATATTTCTTCCATAGTACAGAGCATGTACTATTTGCATCCCAAATTCGTTTATTTGATCCAAAGCACCCGTCTTGTGAGTCATGCACCGAATTATTGTTGTAATGAGAATACCCCACATAGGACCAAATTCGTTTCTTTTGATGATTCCTGTTGTTCCTCTTCGACCCAAAAATGGCAGTACTGAGCGTGCCTCTGATCTATCAACAAATGGGTCATACTGAGCTTGTGCTGGAAGCCTCAGTGTTTCACGAATGATTGCAGTAGAGACAAAAGCTCTTCTTTGATCCCTAACTACCCATCCAGCAATCATATCTGGAGAATCGAGTGTGGCAGAGTACCAAAACTCGCATAACATTTCTGGGTAAATTGCTCGAGGAGATAAGGTCAGTGCACGAGCAATTGGGCAATGCTTCATAAAAGTCACGATGTTCGTGAATTCTTGGCATACCCAGGCTTGAGGAATAGTGAAATTTGCTGTGATGTTGTTCCTCGCAAACCTGGGTACTTCATTATTTCGGAATTTGATTTCCGATTCAACTTCTGGAGCAACAAAAGTGTAATTCGCCATCTGTGATTTTGATTTGAAAAAGTTTGCTTGCTAATAGAAAGTGAAATCGTTAATCGCAGAGAGAATTGAAAATGAAAGAAACAAATAACAGTTAAAAAATTTGAAGTAAAAATAAACGGTTATTTATAGGAGATTTGAAAGATAATTAAGGTATTGGGAAGTAAAAACGGCTGATTGGACTGCCTTATCCTCTGCCAACGGTAACTTTCTTATTAAGAAAGGTTACCGTTGAGCAGTATGAGGATTAAGCTCGGTGTAAGAGCCGTCATACCCCAATACTGAGTTAAAAAAAAATTAATTTTAAAAAAATTTTAAAAAATATAAAAACAATTAATTTACTCTTGAAATTAAAAAAAATAAAATTTTTTAAATTTTGATGATAACAGACTAGTGATACTGAGTGGTCAGTATCAACAGGAGTGATACTGAGACCTCAGTTTTAAAGAAAATTTAAGAAAGATTAAGGATTCAGCATACCTAATTGCCCTAGTAAATACATAAACCTTTCCTCAGGGAGAGGTTTAGTAAACACATCGGCCAATTGTTCATCTGTTGGTATATAATCTACTTCAACCTTACCTTTTTCCACATTATCTCGAATAAAGTGGTGTCTGATATCAATGTGCTTGGTTTTGGAGTGATAGACTAGGTTCTCTGTGATAGCAATAGCACTCTTGTTATCACAATGAATGGGAGTCTTATGAAAGTTGAACCCATAGTCTAAGAGTTGATACTGCATCCATAATAATTGAGCACAACAACTTCCTGCAGCAACATATTTTGCTTCTGCTGTGGAAGTTGCTACCGAATTTTGCTTCTTGGATGACCAACCAACTAGTCTTCCACCTAGGAATTGTCATCCTCCACTTGTGCTCTTTCTGTCCAATCTACAACCTGCAAAATCTGCATCTGTGTACCCTTCAAGGTCAAAGTTTGAGTCTTTGGGATACCAAAGACCCAGGTTAGGAGTACCTGTAAGATATCTAAAGATGTGCTTAACTGCTTTCATGTGTGATTCTTTAGGATCAGCCTGATACCGAGCACACAAACATGTTGCAAACATGATATCAGGCCTGCTAGCAGTTAAGTAAAGTAAGGAACCAATCATACCTCGGTATGTGGATTGACATACTGGTTTACCAGTTTCATCCTTACTTATCTTATCCTGAGTACCCATAGGAGTGTGCATGGAAGATAAATTTTCAAATTTGTATTTCTTTAACATGTCATGCACATACTTACTTTGATTTATAAAAGTGCCATCAGGCTTTTGTTCAACTTGTAAACCAAGAAAGTAAGTAAGTTCGCCCATCATACTCATCTGATACTGAGTTGACATTATCTTAGCAAACCAGTCACACATTGACTTGTCAGTGGAACCAAAGATAATATCATCTACATATATCTGAATGAGTAAGATGTCAGAACCTTTCCTTTTTGAAAATAATGTTTTATCAATTTTACCTCTTGTAAATTTATTTTCAATAAGGTACTCAGACAGGGTGTCATACCAGGCTCTTGGAGCTTGTTTGAGCCCATATAGAGCTTTATCAAGCTTGAAAACAAAATTAGGAAATTTGGGATCAACAAAACCTGGAGGTTGTTTAACATAAACTTCTTCTTGTAGTTTTCCATTTAGAAAAGCACTTTTGACATCCATCTGATAAACTTTGAAATTCTTAAAAGCTGCATATGCAAGATACAACCTAATAGCTTCAATTCTTGCAACTGGTGCAAAAGTTTCATCATAGTCAATGCCTTCTTCTTGCCTGTAACCTTGAGCAACTAACCTTGCTTTGTTTCTGATGACAACACCATCCTTGTCCATCTTGTTTCTGAACACCCACTTAGTACCAATAATAGTTTTGCCAGAAGGAGGTGGCACTAAGTTCCAAACTTTGTTTCTCTCAAACTCTGTGAGCTCTTCTTGCATAGCCTCTACCCAATCTTCATCTAATAAAGCTTCATCAGCTTTCTTTGGTTCAATGGTAGATAAGAAACTTGAGAAGAAACAAAAATTTGCAGTTGCTTGGGTTGGAAATTCTAATTTTCTTCTTGTTTGGACACCTTCTTCAATAGGACCAATAATGTTTGAGTGTGGATGGTCTCTGTGTTCCCTTAAATTGTTTCCTAAGGGAGCATTTGAAATAGGATCAAGAATATCTTGTTGATTTGGTGTGTTGTCTGTCTGATACTGAGTGGAATTCTGATCAGTATTAGACAGTGCAGGTTGCTGTTCATCTTCATTTTGCAGAGTTGATGTGGATTCTTGTGAAGTGTTGGATGTTTCACCTTCTTCATAGATAGAATGGATCAGATCATTAGTTGGAAACTCAGTATGGAGGTCCTCTGTTATAGGAACCTCAGTATTAGTCTCATTTGAGTGATACTGAGTTTGAACTTGATCAGTTTCATTAAACTTATTAGGAATAAAGTGTGGATGAAACTTAGGCTGTTCAGCAATGGAGTGTTCTGGATTGCATAGAATATCTATGCCACTTATGTCTTCACTTGCTGAGGTAGAATGCTCATTCTGATCTTCATCGAATGTGACATGAATGGATTCTACAATCATCTTGGTTGAGATGATATACACTCTGAAAGCTTTAGAGTGTGGAGAATAGCCCATGAACACGCCTTCATTTGCTTTGGGAGCAAATTTGTTGAGATTTTGTTTTGTACTGAGTACAAAGCATTTACTCCCAAAGATGTGGAAGTATTCCACATTAGGAATCTTGCCATTATATAACTCATATGGAGTCTTCAGATGTCTTTGGACTATAGTAGCTCTATTCTGAGTGAAGTTTGCACAGTTTACAGCTTCAGCCCAGAAACTCAGTGCCAGTCCAGCATGGCATAATAAAGTTCTTGCAGCTTCAATCAGTGTTCTATTCTTTCTTTCTACAACACCATTTTGTTGTGGAGTGTAAGCTGCAGAGAAGTTTTGAATGATTCCTTTTTCTTCACAGAAATCAGCTAATACTGAGTTTTTAAACTCAGTACCATGGTCACTTCTAAGTTGCTTGACCTTGTTGCCTTTTTGAAGTTCCTCTCTTTTTATAAAGGCAATGATTTCTGTTGTTGCATCTGACTTAGTCTTGAGGAAGATGACCCAAGTATATCTTGAAAATTCATCAACCAAGACTAGAGTATAGATCTTTTTGGCCAAAGATGGTGTGCTAATGGGGCCAAAAAGATCCATATGTATCATAGTAAGAGGTTCATTGATGGAATGATTGACTTTGGACTTGAATGAACTCTTCTTCTGCTTGCCCATTTCACATGCTGAGCATAACTTATCTTTTGAATAAGTAATAGTGGGCAATCCTCTCACCAGTTTCTTCATACTGAGCTCGTTGATATTTCTAAAGTTGATGTGAGAGAGTTTCTTGTGCCATAGCCAATGCAATTCTGGCTTGACTTTAGAAAGCAGACATACTCGAATAGTTGGGTCTATTTCAGATAGGTTGACCACATATACATCCTTTTCTCTTCTAGCAATGAGTACAGGCTGCCCTTTATCATTGTAGATGATTCCTGCAACCTTCCTGAATCGAGCTTCATTGTCATCATCACACATCTGGCTGATACTGAGCAGATTGTGTTTAAGACCCTCTACATAGGCAACTCTTTTAAAAGTTATGTTGCCTGCCTTGATCACACCATAACCTCTTGTCTTTCCCACCGAGTCATCTCCAAACTTAACAGAAGGACCCTTCTCTGGAGTATAATTGAGAAGGTACTCCATACTGCTTGTCATGTGTCTTGAGCAGCCACTATCTAAATACCATTTTCTGTCACCCTGCACAAGACACAAAATAAGAGTTAGTTCTTTTTAGGAACCCATTTTTGAATGGGACCTTTGGTGGGATAAACATATTTGGGGTTGATCTCCTTATGTGGAGAGGTCAGTATCACTTCAGTGAAACCTTTTGAGGTTTTCTTTGGTGATACTGACTTAGTTTCTCTCCTTTTCTTTGGTGCTGAGTACCTAGGACTTGAAAGATCAGTCCAGCATTCATCTCCCTTATGACCAGTATGATGACATCTATAACATTTTCTAGGTCTATTTCTAAACATATTTTCATATGGTATTTTAGAAAAATGTTTCACTTTTGGTAGGTCAGTATGAACGAGTTTTGCAAATTGTTTACTTAAAGATTTGACCTGATCACCAAGTGTTTTTAAAATGTTAATTTTGTCATTTTTAATAGGTATTTTAACATTTTATTTTACTGGTTTAAAGGGTGATGGATCTGGTTGCTTCTTTTTATTTGACAGAGGAGTCTTTCTAATATTATTAGTGGTAAACTTCTGGTCTCTGCCAACTGAGGATATAGTTAAAGTTGGTTTTTGTTTATCATGTTTTGCAGAAACAACTTTAACAGGTTCTTTAGATTTCTCAGTATATGATGTTTCTGTTCCTGCAACTTCTGTATTTGATGAAACATGTGAGATAGAAGTTGTCTTATTATCATTATATAATTCAAAAGTTGTTGTATTAAATAATAATTCAAAAGGTGGAACAGAAGAAGTGTCATACTGATCTATTTGGAGCTCATTATCAGAAATTTCTTTTATAGAAAATTCAATACTGGGTTCTTGTAGCTCAGTATAGCACTTTGAGCAGATGAAGGACCAATAGGTTTTTCTAAAATTTCATTTTGACATTCAACTTCACATAAAATTTCATTTTCCTCATCATCTGACTCAGTTTGACATCCAACTTCACATAAAATTTTAGCTTTTACAAAATTAATAGGGTTCATAGTAGAAAACTCTTCAAATAAATCAGCAAAATTGTTCCTGTTTTTAAATTGAGGATGAACACCAAGTGCAGCATCACATTTTCTGGAAATTGTTCATTTAAACATTTATTTAATTTTATTGAAGCATTTCCCCAAGATTTACACTGTTTTTCAAATTTCTCTTTTTCAAGTTTGTGTAAATGAGCTTTATCAGCTAATCTTTGGTTAATGTCTTTTAAATCTGAAAAATTTAATTCTAAATCTTTATACTTTGCTAGTTTATCTAAGTTTTCATTATTTACCCTTTCAAGTTCTTGTATTGTTAATTTTAAGGCTTTTTCTTTTTGTACAGAAGTTTTAAGATCAACAAGCATATACTCAAAAATCTTAGTTTTTTCATTCACTGAATAAGTTTGAAAGGAACTTACCTTGTACAACTGAGTGGAATCCCAATCAGTATGAACACTCATCCTCTCAGCCTCTTTGATGTCCTTTTCAAAGGAGCTCTTCAAATCATCTTCAGTGAAAGCCATAAAGGCTTTATTCTCAATCTCTTCTTCATCATCACTTAACTCTTCATCCATCCAGGCTTCTGAGTAAAGTGCTTGATGAGGTGCTCCATTCCCTTCTGCCCTCTTTCCCTTGCTCCAATTCTTCAGCTTGACATATTTGTCTCTATACCTTTTTGCTCGGTATGCAATCTTGTCATTTTGGTCAGTCTCAGAAGACTTGGTATGACAATTTGCAGCAATATGTCCAGGCTTTCCACACCTATAGCACAGACCTGATCTTGGGTCAGTATTAGAAGAGCTAACACCAAGCCTCTTCTTCTTCAACTGATCCAGCTTCATAGACATAAGAGCCATTTGAGTTTCAAGCTCTTCTGCCTCAGCATCAGCTAGATCAACTTCTGGTTCATCTGGCTCAGTCACAGTATAGGCCTGTTGCACAACTAGAGCCATTCCAGTGGAAGCTTTGTCAGTTTTCTTCCAGTTGATCAGTCTTGCAGCTTTATTCTCCTCATGATTCAACATTAGACCATACAAAGTTTGAAGAGTGTATGACTCAATGTTGTTAGCAGCATTGACAGAGTTTGTCATGTCAAGAAATTGTTGAGGAAGACTATCCAGGAACTTTTGAACAAGTTCTCCTTCCTCTTTCACAATGCCTACACTGATTAAATCATGGATAACAGTATTGAACCTGTTATATAGAGTGGTGATGTCTTCATTAGGAGCTGAGAAGAAGTTTTCATATTTCCTTCTCATGTTGCTTTTTCTTTGCAACTTCACCTTTGCTGTGCCTTCATAGGTGACTGATAGGCTATCCCACATAGCCTTTGCTGTTGGCAATTTCATAATTGCATTAAGTATCTCTTTGGTAACAGCATTACCAATTACCCCTTTAGCTCTGGAGTCTAAAGCATACAACTGACGGTCAGTATCAGTCCAGTTGTGCTTTAGTTTAGGTACAGTTCTTATGCTCTCAGGAGCATCATCAGTAGCAGCAACAGGTTCCACAGTTTGTGGAATGATGGGACCATCATATAGCACAGTGAGCATCTCATGGTGAATAGATTCAAGATACCACTGAGCTTTAAGCTTCCATTGATGGAAGTCTTTTCCATCAAAGATGGGTACTCCCTTTCCAGACATAATTGGTGCAACAAGTGTAGACATTTTGGATTTTTGAGTGTTGGAGGGATAGATGTAGGAAATGGCTGCCAGGGTTATAGATCGACTAAATAAGAGTTTATTAAGCCTGCTCTGATACCAGTTGTTAGGTCACAACAACCCTGTTTTAATGTTAATTGAAAGAATATTATACTTAGAGAAATATTAGAGTGATAACACAAGAATATAGTCAATGTATAAATCCACTAAGTGTGGCTTGTTGCGGAATAACAAGACCACTGATCAATTACAAAGATATGAAAGTGTAAAGTAAATTGGTAAGTACTCATTTGCAAGATGATCTCTATTTATAATGTTATAGAGATCTTACATGATGAGCAAAGGAGTAACCGAAGGACTAAGTAAGGAAAATGACTAAGATCAAGGGATTTGATCTTAGTCCGTTACTGAGTATCACTCAGTCCTTGTACTCAGTATCACTATCTGATACTGAGTACTGATACTGAGTTCCAATACTGATCACTTAGTATCAGACCTAAACTTAGCTATATTATTCTACATATAAATCAAAGCTAGTCTAGGTTGTTTTGTTATCTTAAGATCCAAAGGGGCAAGGCTTTTTGCCTTAACAGCAAATGATTGTCACTTCAATCCAATTAACTGCAAAGAATTCAAGGAATTTAAGGAAAACAAATTAAAAATAAAAGAACAAAAATTAAAAGAATTAAATGTAAAACAACAGTCCAAACCTCCACAAGTTGAAATTCCAAAGTTTGGTAGATCAGCCAAAAGATTTATCCAAAAAACCAAATATGGAAGTCCAAAAACAAATCAGAACTTTGAAAAGCAAAGAAATTTTGGTAATTACAAATACCCAGCACACACAACCACAAAGAAAAACCAACAAAGATATCCTACTGATCAGTATCCAAGATACAATGCACTAAGATATAACTACACAAATACTACTGATAAGTACAAAAAATACTTTCACAGAGTTACTACTGATCCATCAGTAGTAACCAAATCAAATCAAAGCAAATGGGCACGAAAACAGAAATCAGTAGTAACACCAAAGAGCCGTATCAATCAAACCACTTATAATACATTCTTCATTAAAAAGGATGAACCCAAGACAAAACAAGCTTGGGTTCCCAAAAAGAATTAATTTAATCTTCTTTTGTGCAGAACATCCAGGTAAATACATGGCATATTGATAGTGGATGCTCTAGGCACATGACTGGGAATCTACAAATTCTCAGAAACTTTGAACAATATGATGGTGGTTATGTTGCTTTTGGTGAAAATCCTAAAGGTGGTCGAATCACAGGTAAAGGTATTGTATCAAATGGTAAGATTACATTTGATAATGTATTTTATGTTGCTGAACTTCAATACAATCTGGTTAGTGTCTCACAAGTATGTGATAAAAAGAACAAAATTCTTTTTACAGATATAGAGTGCATCATTCTTTCTCCTGATTTTATTTTAGATGAAAAATATGTTGTTTTAAGAACTCCAAGGAGAAATAATGTGTATTGCCTGGATATAGGGGGAGAAATCATTTCTCCAAATGAAATCAACTGTTTTATATCCAAGGCAAACACAAATGAATCAGAATTATGGCATAAAAGGATGTGTCACACAAACTTTAAAAACATGAATAATTTGGTCAAAAAGAATTTAGTAATTGGTTTACCACAAAAACAATTCATGTGTGATCATCATTGTGTTGCATGCCTAAAAGGTAAGCAACACAAGCTTCTCATAAGTCCAAATTAATCAACTCTATTTCTAACCCATTACAGCTACTTCACATAGATTTATTTGGACTGCAAATGTAATAAGTATAGGAAAGAAGCAATATTGTCTAGTTATTACTGATGATTTTTCTAGATTTACTTGGGTTTTATTTCTCAGGACTAAAGATGAAACAAGTGAAATCATCAAGAACCTAATAATCAAACTAGAAAATACAAGAGATCTTAAAGTGAAAGCCATTAGATGTGACAATGGCACAATATTTAAAAATGAAAATCTAATCTCTTTTTGTGATCTTAAAGGTATTGACAGGCAGTATAGCTCTCCTAGAACTCCTCAACAAAATGGTGTAGCTGAAAGAAGAAATAGAAAAATCATTGAAGCAGCAAGATCTATGCTTGCTGATGCTAAATTACCAATAACCTTTTGGGCCGAAGCTGTTAATACTGCATGTTATGTGCAAAACAGAATATTAATAGTCAAGCCACATTTCAAGACACCATATGAACTTTTCAACAAAAGAAAACCTTCAATAAGCTTCTTAAAATCATTTGGTTGTCCATGTACTATCTTAATTACAAGAGAACAAATTGGTAAGTTTGATTGCAAAGCAGATGATGGAATCTTTGTAGGATACTCAACTCAAAGCAAAGCATACAGAGTATTCAACAAAAGATTAAGGATTATTGAAGAAAGTGCTGATGTATCATTTAATGAAAATCTTACTAATGAAAAAGGAAATGGTCCAGATTGGTTGTTTAATATTGACTCACTAACAAAATCTCTTGATTTCAGTTTTAACTTTAATGCAGGTGACTCAACTAATCAACCAACTAAAGAAGGATCATCATCACTTAATGGAAGTCAAAATTCTCTGCAATATATCATTGTTAATACTAATCCTACAGTAAATACTAAGGACAGTAACAACTCTGATAACACAAAGAATACTAGTGTCAGTAACAACTCAGAAAATCAAAATCTTGAAGAAACAAAAAATGATACTGACACCAGTAACAACTCAGAAACCCTAAATGATGATACTGCAAGAAATGATACTGATACCAGTAATAACTCTCAAACACTTGATTTCAACAAAGATGTTACTAACAACAGTATCAATGAAGAAAATCAAGAAGAACAAGAAGATTCAGAAACTCAAGAAGAAAACTGGACTGATGCTCAAGTTCCTGAATCCAATGAATCAAATCTTGACAGTCAAATAGTTGTTGACAAAGCTTCAAATTCTAGAGCTCAAAAGAATCATCCATTAGACCTTGTTCTAAGTGATGTCAACTCATATATGCAGACAAGAAGCAAATTTAACTCAATTTTAAACAACAACTCTTGCAATATAAGTCTAATATCTAATGAATGTTTGTTTGCATGTTTTCTATCACAGGATGAACCTAAAAAGATCCAACAAGCAATGAAAGATTCAAATTGGATTGAAGCAATGCAAGAAGAACTTCTTCAGTTCAAATTACAAGCTGTTTGGACACTAGTACCTCTTCCAAAAGGAAAAAGAGCCATTGGAACCAGATGGATCTTCAGAAATAAGAAAGATGAAAGAGGGATAGTGATTAAAAACAAAGCAAGACTTGTAGCTCAAGGATACACTCAAGAAGAAGGAATAGACTATGATGAAGTATATGCTCCTGTAGCAAGGATTGAAGCAATCAGAATATTTTTGGCATATGCATCATTCAAAAGATTCAAAGTCTATCAAATGGATGTAAAGAGTGCATTCCTATATGGAAAAATAGAAGAAGAAGTGTATGTTTGTCAACCTCCAGGATTTGAAGATCCTGAACATGATGATTATGTGTTCAAGTTAGACAAAGCTCTTTATGGTCTACATCAGGCACCAAGAGCTTGGTATGACACACTATCATCATACCTACTAAAGAAAAAATTTCAAAGAGGTGCCATTGACAAGACTCTGTTCACCAAGAAAGTCAAAGATGACATACTACTTGTTCAAATATATGTAGATGATATCATCTTTGGATCAACAAATGATAAACTGTGCAAAGAATTTGAAGAACTTATGCAGATCAAATTCAAGATGAGCTCAATGGGTCCAATGAACTTCTTTCTTGGACTCCAAGTTAATCAAAAACCAGATGGTATTTTGATCAATCAATCAAAATATGTAAAAGACATATTAGAGAAATTTGCAATGAAAGACTGTAAAAGTGAAAGCACTCCTATGGAAACACACAAACACCTACATCCTGACATTGAGGGGGAGGATGTAGATGAGCACTTATATAGATCAATGATAGGTTCTTTAATGTATTTAACTGCATCTAGACCTGATATTATGTATAGTGTGTGTGTATGTGCCAGGTATCAAGCAAAGCCAAAGGAACTACACTTGCAAGCAGTCAAAAGAATCTTTAGATACTTGAAAGGAAAACCATCACTAGGTCTTTGGTATCCACATGACTCACCTTTTGAACTTACAGCATACACAGACAGTGATTATAGTGGTGAATGCTTGGATAGAAAGTCAACTACTGGTGGATGTCAATTCTTTGGATCAAGACTGGTGTCATGGCAATGCAAGAAGCAAACAAATGTTTCAACATCTTCTGCAGAAGCAGAGTATGTAGCTGCATCTGCATGTTGTGCTCAAGTGCTATGGATTCAAAATCAACTCATGGACTTTGGTATGACTATTCTTAAAACTCCTATCTTTATAGACAATCAAAGTGCAATTAGTATTGTGAACAACCCAGTAAAACACTCAAAAACTAAACATATTGAAATCAAATTTCATTTCATAAGAGATTGTAATGAAAAGAAATTAATTTAAGTGGTTAAAATTCATACTGATAATCAACTAGCAGATCTTTTTACAAAAGCATTTGATGTAGGAAGGTTTAACTATTTAGTTAACAGTATTGGAATGATTTTTATAAATTAAAATCTCATAAAATCTCATATGTAAAGTTTTTGTATAATATTCATTAAGTTATTTAAAAATTTACTACTGGTTATTCATTTATTACTGATTGTAGTTGTTAGTTACTACTGATCAGCCTTTAAAACTTTCAAGTCTCAGTTACTACTGATACTTAGTTACTACTGACGTTTGTTATTACTGATACTTAGTTACTACTGATTGGCGGTTTAATCATAAAAACGATAGATTTACCAAACTAACCCCATGAAAATAGCCGTTATGCTATGATTCGAAGGGTATTTGTGACTTTTTGCAGGATAATTTCAAAAACTATAAATAACAGAAGTCAGTTAATCTTACATTATCCAAACCTCGATCTACTAAAACCCACGATAAACCCCTAAGTCGGCAATCTTGATTGAAACCCTCAAAGGCAGTAACAATCTCAATTCAATTCAAAAACTCTCAAGAAAACACAGTTACGATTCACTCTCAAAACTCAAACCACAAAACAATTAACAATGGCAATGATCAAACCTGTAGCTGTTCAAACAAATCTACAATACTGTGAATTCCACAATATGATTGCTTTCTTAAAGAATCCAGACGGGACTAAAGATTTTAGAGAAATTGTGATGTTTTTAAAACAGTCATCAATTAAATATGCTCTCACAATCTAACCTACAATCTATGAGAGACATATTGTTCAATTTTGGGAATCTGCAGAACATATCAAAGAAGGGGAAATATCAAAAATCAAATCAACAGTAGATGGAAAATCAATTTTTATAACAGAACAAACTATCTGACAACATCTACAACTTCATGATGAATCAGGTATATCTCTACTCCCTAAGGAAGAGCTTGTTGAAAATTTAATTAAAATGGGATATGAAGGAAAGCAAAACATTGTTACTTTTCAAAAAGGGCTTCTTTCTCCCCAATGGAAATTTTTAGTGCATACTATTCAACACTGCATCTCTCCTAAAAAGAGCACTTGGAATGAATTCAACAAATCAATAGCCTCTGCTGTTGTTTGTCTGAGCACAGATCGAGTGTTCAATTTTTCAAAAATGATTTTTGATGGTATGATTGGAAACCTATCATCCTCTAAATTTTTAATGTATCCCAGATTTATTGCACATATTTTAAATTGTGAGATCCCGGATCTCACTACACCAAAAGAAATTTACACTGCACCTTCTCTTAACAAAAAGGTTTTTTCAAACATGAGAAGGTTATTCAAATTTTCTGGTAGAATAACACCTTTGTTTTCAAATATGATCCATGATCAAACCCCAACTGGAGAAGGTTCAAGTCACCCCATTGAACCCCAACCCACTCCATCACTAAATATTGCAGCCCAAATACAATCCCCAATAGCCACTCAAACATCCTCACCTCAAGATGTCCTGAATGTGTCCCAGGAACATGTAATAGAACCTCAGAGTGCTACTCTTCACTCTTTGGTAAACCTACCCAAAAGCCAAATCATTACATCCAAATACAAAAGGAAAAGAATCTCCAAAAAGGATACCAGGGGACCAATTGAGTCAGTCCCCAGACTCCAAGAGTTGACTTCCAAGGAGGAGAGAAGTCATGAGGAAAGGGCTCTCACTACTGATGTACCAAAGGTTGGTGCACAGGCTAGTGAGAACATCATTAGGACCCAGACCTCGGCAACTTTGAGTGATGAATCTTTTGAGGAAGCACTCAAAGGACCCCGGTGCCAAGAAACCATAAGGGGAGATACTACTGCTTCTTCTAGGAAGAAGAGGATATCTAAAACTTCCAATGAATCACCAAGCAGTGATGAGGGAAGAATGTAACCTATTGATTTGACGGAAAGGATGGAAAACCTTAAATCCAATGTACCAACTCCACCCGATGATGTTCCTAGAAGGACTGAGGGTAGCATGCAACAACTTGAATTGATGGATAGGATGGAAAACCTTGAAACGACTGTACAAAACTGCCATACACTCATCAACAATCAAGGTAGAACCATGAGCTATATGAAGCACTACATCAATGTGCTAAACAAAAGAATACAAAGAATGGATCAAAGGCTTCACAGACAAACTTCTATAATCAGAAAATTGAAGAAAAAGGTTCATATTAGTGATCCACAACAGGTTGAGATCACTAAGGGGGAGAAAGATACAATTCAAGGAATGATTGATACATCAATTGCAGCAGCAGCAGCCTCCCTCTTAAATCTCAAAGAAGCTCATGGTGAAACTGGTCAAAGTGGTGATGAAGACTTTGACAGAGGAGTTAAAAGTATGGAAGATATATTTGTGTCTGCACAACAATCCCCAACAGCAGAATAAGTACCTTCTCAAATTGCTACCGATGTCATGGGTACTACTGATCCCATGGATACTACTGAAGTCATCTAAACCACTGAAGTACTTATTACTGATCCAATTGAAGAAGAAAATCAAGAAGCAACATCAGTAATAACTCCCTTGATGACAACTACAACAACCTCACTAGTAGCAGACCCCTCTAATCTACAAATGATACTTTACAGACCCTTTAACATTTTAAATACAATACCAGTAGTAACTACATTGGTTACTACTGAGTCTGTAACAACAACAACAGAGAGTACCAGTTACTACTGCTTCATTAGTAGTAACCACAACTCCAGCAACAACAACAAAATTAATAATTCCAGATTTTGATGCAAATGTGAACTGGGAAGAGGTAGATGAATGTGAATTACCTCCCCACCCAAAGATCATAGAACAGAAGAAAATAAAGACCTTTGCACCAAAAATACAAATAAATGAGGTACCAGATATGAAGTATACACCTCCACCTCAATGCATAGGTAAAGGAAAAGAAAAATTTGATGATGACTATCCACACAGAGCTCTTGGTCACTACATGGTGAACAAGATGAATTCAATCAGATCTTTAAAACAATCTCATTGGAAATTCAAGAGAATGAGGTACCACAGAAAATGTGCCAAAACTCTTGCACGTGAGAATAAAAGATTAACAGAAGAAGAAAAAGCTAAGAAAAGGGATCTACAACCAGAAGAACAATCTGCAGTAGAAGAAATTCAAGAAGTAGATAAGTCAATCATAGAATGTCAACAAGCAGAACTTGATAAGATAAGGAAATTTGAAGAAGAAAGACTGCAACTTCTTGAAAATGAAATCAATGAATGCAAAAGATGCAAAATTGACATGCCTCAACCATTTGATGAAGAGAAAAGAATGATGGTTGAATTCCTTAAGTCAAGAGGTCATAATTCAAGATCTTTTGGAAGAATGAAGTCATTACATTAGTTGAAAGATACTGCAATGAGAAAAAGAAACAACTAAATGAAGATGTACAAGCAGTTGAACCTTCAAACTTAATCAAAATTGATCCCAAGACTGTATTAAGCAGAAAAACTGTAGCTGGTGAATCTTCAGAGCAAGGTTTAAAGAAAAGAAAAAGTACAGAAGATGATGATTCAACTACAAAGAAACTAAAACAAACTCCCCAAATCTTAGAAGATCCACAACCAATCCAACAAGATAATCCTATTATTAACTGGAGAGAAAATCAAGGAGTCCATGAGATCATTAGAAAAGACAAAAGTGTTCAAAAATTCAAGGCATGGAAACCTATGTTATTCTCATTTAACCGAAGTGATGTTCTTACTATGTTGGAGATTGGTAAACCTAGAATGAAAAATAAAAAGTGGAAAAACTCTGGAGCTGGATACTTAACTGAAATGTTTGATGCTGCAGTCCATCCAGAGAAGTATAAAGAAAAGATAGAAAGTGAAGATAATCTTTTTGCTTGGAATGTTCTTCCCACAGTGAACATGTATTTCTTTGAAAGGACAAACAGAAGGTGTGAGCTATATTTAATGGAAAGAGACTACAATCACTCACCAAAAACTTTGTATCAAATTGTCTGTTGTGCCTTTGTAAGACCTAATGATCCAAATATGTATACTGAGAAATACAGACAATTGGTTAATAAGAATAAAGCTTATGTGGATGAACAAAGAAGACTGAAAGCATTAAGAGAGAAAGAAGGAGATGAAAGAAGAGCAAAGGAAGAAGAAGAAAAGAAAAGAAAAGAAACTTGATTAATTTAAACTGAATTAACAAGTTTAGGGGGAGATTGTTGGGATATAACAGTTCTGATACTGATGCTGCAGTTAGTACTGATCAATGATTAATGAAGTTAGTACTGATGGGGCAGAAACATGAATTACTACTGAAGATACATGTAACATCCCGAGACCCGACCTATTATATTTTATTACTTTTGGTAAGTAATATCTTATTGTTTAATATTTTATTATTTTATATAATTTTATTTGATTTAATTGAATTAATTGTATTTTTAACCATGGGGTTAAAAATTAGTAAAACTGAGATATTTACATGTTAAAATGATTTTTACATATTTGGGTTCATTTCTGAACCGGGGTTCCAAAAATATGTTGTTAAAATTGGAGTTAGTTAGGTCTAAATTAATTATCTGCGAACCTAATAACCTATACTGCGTTTTAATGAAAATACCTGTTGTGGGGGAAGGGGGTGTGTGGCCTTGTTCTAGACAGATGTCATTTTTCTCCTCATTTTCTCCGGTCTCTCTCTCTGTCTCGACACCACACACACACACAGCACATTCTTGGAGCTTTCTTGCAAAATTGAAGAATTGGTGCTAAAATCCTTTGATTTCTGCTGTAATTTCGTGATTAGAAGCAAGATTAAGTAAGTTTCCTTCCTTCTTTAGCTAGGGTTTCATGTTCTTGATATAGGGATGAACTAGGGTTCTTGAGCTAGTGGGTTTTCATGAAGTTCTTGTTGAATCTTGATGGAAATCTGAAATTGATGCTTGATTTGGTGTTTATTTGAGTTCTTGCAAGTATTGTATGATTTGTTGTTAGTGTTAGCTCATTTGGTGAAGCTTTCATAAAGCTTCATCAATGGCGATTTTGGGGAAGAAGATGGAGATCTTCCCTAAATTGGTGAAATGTGAATCTTGTTATCCTCATGGTGTTATTATGTTAAATTATGCATGGGAGAATTATAATTGTTAGTTATAAGGATGACTAGTTAACTATTGTGAAATTGACAATTTATGGTAGTGTTTGGATAAGCAAGAAATTGGTGATAATCTAGTAAATTGTGAATTGTTGACTTTGGTCAAACCTGGGAATTGACTTTTAGTCTTGTATGGCTTGTAAACTTTAATTATCAATTTCATGTTAGAAATATGTTAGTTGAATGAATTGTAAGCTCAAGTGTGTAGGTTTCATGTCTTGACCCGTTTGGTTGCTTAATTGTGCAATTGACTTAAATAAAGTCAAAATTGGTAATACTTGCAATTGGATGCAAGAAGTATATTGGTTATGTAATTTTGATGTTGATCATGTAGTTTAACTCATTGGATAATGTTGTGTGAATGTCCGACTCATAGTTCTTGTTTTGACCCGTTTGGGCCTATGGTGCAATTTGGCCAATTGGCATAATGAATTGACTTATTGAAATGTTATACTTAAGTTATGGTTATGAGTAGAAAATGTAAGTATTTGGTTATAAGCTCTTGTTGCAAAATGTGGTCTAAAGCTTATATTACTCGTTACAAAATTGACGATTTCGGGTGACTAATTCGGTATTCATTTTGTACAGGAAAAGGGAAGGAGCCTCAGTGATATAAGATCATTGAGCTCGGCACAAAAAGGAAGCAAAGGTGAGTGGACTTAACCTTCTTTCTTGTGTGATGTACAAAATTAAGGAATGGTAGAGTTTTGAGAAAAAGTGCAGGAATTGGGTATCTGAGAGAGTTCGCGTCGCGAACTTGTGGTCGCGATCGCGAACTCGGAACAGAGAAATTGGGGTCTGGTCGTGATGTAGTTCCCGATTCGTGAACTCTTAGTTCGCGACGCGAACTCTGAGTTCCCGACGCGAACTATGTCAGGAACAGATTCTTGGCTGCAATTCTTTTTACAAGTTTATACTTGGTCTAGTGGTTAATGGTAGTATGTGCACATGTTTTTAGAGGTTAGCTATGGTGGTTTTCGGCTACGCTTCGTTACTCTTGGCAGGGGCGATCGGACTCCTTCGTATTTGTTATGTAAGGAGGGGTCACCGTGCCTCTAGTAAAGAAGCCATCGGTTGACTGTTGTTGGCCGACAACAGTTGAAGGTCCTCGCCCGACCGCCGATCCTCTTTTAACGTCCAATTGCTTGTGTAAGTTTGGACGGATTTCTCCCTATTGATTTCTCTTGATTTTCTAATTTGTTGTGGTTATGCAAATTGATGTTTATTTCTATTCACTTAGCTTTGTGCTAATCCCTCATTCGTTGACTCTTTTCAGGTTGTGGTTTTAGCTTGGCAAGAGTCGGGTTTTGGAAGTCTGACCGCACTCTGATTTTGTATACCGGGTCGAGCCTGTTTTAGTAACACCTTAAAATGTTTTAAATATTTGGTTAATATGTAAAGTTTTTATGTTGTGTAATAATTTAGGATTTTTAGTTTCTTAAATCGCTTCCGCATGCTTAATAAAAAAAAAAATGGCTCTAGATTGTGGTGTTACAATTTGGTATCAGAGCCTAGGTTTGGCGATGGTTGCACATTTAGGTGTACCATTCCCAAATCTTGGCTCGAGTTGGTCAAACTTCCATAATATTGGGAGTGGATTAGTCGAGTGAATATGAATTGTGTGTTAGTAGTAGTTAGTAGATAGGTACTAACGATTTAAACTAATAGTTCGTGAGATGTTGTGTTTGATACAGATATGACAGATAACGATCCCAATCCGCCGATAACCATGCCGAACCCCGAACAAGGAATCATTGGTACTTCTCGGGATACAAATGAAGACAGGGAAGATTATATTATAAGAATGGAAAGTCGATTGGAATATCTTCAGAATCTGGTTGATAGCATGAGCCAGAACCTAAATAACCAACCACCAAATTTCCCTCACGTGTTTATTCCATCAATGTCCGTTCCTACCATGCAAATTCCCACAACTCCCGCCTTTACCATGACGGTTCCCCTAATGTCAACCACACCCGAACCTAATCCAATAATGTCACAACCACAATACTATTATGTTAATCCAAGCCAAGGTTTACCTCAATACCAATTCACCAATCAACCTTACCCATTTGGCATGAAACCAAGTTGCACTTTCAAACAATTTTTAGACTGTAAACCCCCTGAATTTAGTGGAAGCAGGGATCCCAATATCACCATGAACTGGTTGAGGGAAATGGAGAGAACCCTAGACGCTTGCGGGTGTGATGATCAACACCGGGTGATGTATGCCACACGGAAATTAGTAGGTGGCGCTATGAATTGGTGGGATACTTTAATTGAACATCTACCCAAGGAAGTCAAAAACAGTATAACATGGGATCAATTTAAAAAACAAGTGTGCAAACGTTATTGCAATTCGTTTGAGATGGATAGAATTCGGTCTGAATTCTTAAATCTGAGAATGACCGAGAGAATGACGGTTGATGATTTGATCGAACAATTCAATGAAAAGCTGAGGTTTGTGCACCAATGGGTTCCCGATGAGTCATCGAAAATAAAGCATTTTATTGGTGCTTTGCGACCCGAGTACCGAACTACTGCAAGGCTTGCTACCACACTATCACAGGCTTTTGATTTGGCCAAAACTGTTGAAGGTGATTTAAATTCTCGTGATTGGATGACCCAAGATAGACCCGGGTATCAAAAGTTCAAGTCCACACAATCGGGTTCTCAACAAAGCAAGAAAGGGAAAGGAAATCAAAGCTTTACTAGTCCGAATCGTAAATAGTCGGGCGGAAATTCGGGTCAAAAGACACAGTGGTGTGTTAGATGTAGATCTTCTCATAGTGGGGCTTGTACGGCCCAAACGATGCGGTGTGTTAGGTGCGGTCAGTATGGGCACGAGATGAATGATTGTAAATTCCCAAGAAGTGTTTGCTGGAATTGTCATAAAGAAGGTCACAGAGTCGGTGATTGTCCTTCGGATAGAAGATCGGGTTCGGGTTCTGGGTCGGTTGGGGGATCGGTGGCATCATCTCCTCAAAAGAGGAAGAACCGTCCTACTACAGAGGGTCGAGCCTTCAAAATGACGGTCGAAGAGGCTACCACTACTGATGATGTCATCACTGGTATGTTCCCGATAAATAACATTGATGCTCGTGTGTTGTTTGATTCTGGAGCTAATCGCTCATTTATTTCTGTGAATTTCCATGCTAAATTAAAATTGCCTACATCTGTGGTAACTACTCCATTGGAAGTGGAGGTAGCTGATGGTTATGTGGTACCAGTCACAACATCTGTGACTGGGGCAAATATTAATATTGATGGGGCGTGTTTTAATATGTTTTTACTCTTAATGCCAATATCTGGTTTTGATGTGGTCCTTGGAATGGATTGGCTTAGTTTAAATAAAGCACTAATAAATTGTGACAAGAAATTGATTTCATTTCCATTGCCTGACGGGACACACGTAGTGGCCCGTGGGGATCGGGTTAATACATCTCTCCCTATTATTTCATTCATGAAAGCTAGAAAATCTCTAGCCAAAGGATGTGAATCGTTTCTTGCTTATGCCATTGATGTCAGAAAAGAAAAGCAGGTTGTTAGAGACATCCGGGTGGTATCGGAATACCTGGAGGTCTTTCCCGATGAGTTGCCTGGGTTACCTCCTATTCGGGAGGTAGAATTTAAAATCGATTTGGTTCCGGGAGCCAGTCCCGTAGCCAGGGCTCCGTACAGATTAGCACCGTCTGAAATTCGGGAGATGATGACACAGATACAAGAATTATTGGATAAGGGTTTTATCAGACCGAGTTCTTCGCCTTGGGGTGCACCAGTTTTGTTTGTTAAAAAGAAAGACGACACTATGAGAATGTGTATTGATTACCGTGAGTTGAATAAGAGAACGGTTAAGAATAAATACCCGTTACCGCGTATTGATGACTTGTTTGATCAGTTACAAGGGGCCTCGTACTTTTCAAAGATTGATTTAAGGTCGGGTTATCATCAAGTCCGAGTTCATGAGAACGATATCCCAAAAACCGCGTTTCGAACGAGGTATGGTCATTATGAATTTCTGGTCATGCCGTTCGGTTTGACGAATGCTCCCGCTATATTCATGGATCTTATGAACCGGGTATGTCGACCGTTTCTCGATAAATTTGTAATTGTTTTTATTGATGATATACTTATATATTCCAAAACCGATTTGGATCATGAGAATCACTTAAGACAAGTTTTAGACACTTTGAAACGGGAACAACTCTATGCTAAGTTCTCGAAGTGTGAGTTTTGGCTCCGGGAAGTTCAGTTTTTGGGGCATGTAATTTGTCAAGAAGGGGTGAAAGTTGATCCATCTAAGATAACCGCGGTGATGAATTGGAGTGCCCCGAAGACTCCATCCGAAATTAAAAGCTTTTTAGGTTTGGCCGGTTATTATAGAAGGTTCATCAAGAATTTCTCAAAGATTGCTAGTCCGTTGACAAAGTTGACACGAAAAGATGTTCCATATCGGTGGGGTGATGAACAAGAAAATGCGTTCCAATTGTTAAAACAATTATTGTGTCAAGCTCCAATACTTGCCTTACCCGAGGGATCAGATGATTTTATAGTTTATTGTGATGCATCTTATTCGGGTTTGGGTTGTGTTCTAATGCAAAGAGACCGGGTGATTGCTTATGCCTCTCGTCAATTGAAATCCCATGAAAAGAATTACCCGACCCATGATTTAGAGCTCGCGGCGGTGATTTTCGCATTAAAGTTGTGGAG
The DNA here is from genome assembly GCA_963853835.1 of Calendula officinalis. Classification (NCBI taxonomy): domain Eukaryota; kingdom Viridiplantae; phylum Streptophyta; class Magnoliopsida; order Asterales; family Asteraceae; genus Calendula; species Calendula officinalis. The sequence continues at coordinate 29,721,326 of OY970835.1, read as the reverse complement.
GCATTATCTTTATGGAACTAAATGTGTTATATGTACCGATCATAAAAGCCTTCAATATGTTTTCTCACAAAAAGATTTGAATGTAAGGCAACGAAGGTGGTTAGAGCTCATTAAAGACTATGATTGTGAAATTCGGTACCACCCGGGGAAAGCTAATGTAGTTGCCGATGCCTTAAGCCGTAAGGGATCATCGGAAGTGATCCAATTCATGCGTATGGAAATCGTGTCAGATCTTGTCGATATGTTAAGAATATGCCAAATAGAAGCTTTGAAAGATGAGAACTTGAAATCGGAAATTATGTTAAAGCGGAAAGATGAGTTGGTTGATGATTCGCGAAGGTTGAAAACGTTTCGGTCTCGAATTTGGGTACCGTTACTTGGGGGATTACGGGAATTAATACTAGTAGAATCACACAAATCACGTTTATCTATCCATCCGGGTTGTACAAAGATGTACAATGATTTGAAAGTTTTGTATTGGTGGCCCTCTATGAAGTTAGATATTGCTCAATTTGTTGAAAAATGCCATGTTTGTGCCCAAGTCAAGGCCGAACATCAAAAACCGTACGGGTCGTTAAAACAGTTAGATATTCCCGAGTGGAAGTGGGATAATATTAAAATGGATTTCGTCACGAAATTACCTCGTACTCAAAAGAATTACGATATGATTTGGGTAATTGTCGATCGGTTGACTAAAAGTGCTCACTTTTTGGCCACAAATGAAACTGCATCACTCGATAAATTGGCTAAATTGTACATTGATGAGATAGTTTCCCGACATGGTATCCCATTATCTATTGTGTCCGATCGGGATCCACGGTTTGTTTCTAATTTTTGGAAGAGTTTGCAAAGAGAATTAGGTTCTCGGGTGAATTTGAGCACGGCGTATCACCCACAAACAGACGGTCAGACAGAAAGAACCATACAGACTTTGGAAGATATGTTAAGGGCTTGTGTATTGGAATATGGTGGGTCGTGGGATTCTCATTTGCCTTTGATCGAATTCGCTTATAACAACTCGTATCATTCGAGTATTAAAATGCCACCATATGAAATGTTGTATGGTAGACGGTGTAGAACTCCCACATGTTGGCTTGAAGTGGGAGAAAAACAGTTTGCGGGTCCCGAGATTGTTCAGATAACGGCCGAAAAGGTGGCGATTGCACGTGAAAAGTTAAAAGCCGCTCGGGATAGACAGAAAATGTATGCGGATCCACGGCGTCGACCCGTAACTTATGTTGAGGGTGAACGGGTTTATTTGAAGGTTTCTCCGTGGAAAGGTGTTATCCGTTTCGGGAAACGGGGAAAGTTAGCACCGAGATTTATTGGGCCGTTTTCTATTCGTAAAGTGGTGAATGATCAAACCGTTTCACTCGATCTTCCTCCGGAATTGTCGGGTATTCATGACACATTCAATGTTTGTTATTTAAGAAAGTGTAATGCGGAAGATGAAATTCCGGTACTACCGATCAAAGATTTAAAGGTGGATTCGAGAAAGCGGTTAATTGAGGAGCCGGTTGAAATTTTGGATCGTAAGGTAACAAAGTTGAGAAAGAAACAGATACCGATGGTTTTGGTTAAGTGGAAACATAGTTTGGGGGTCGATATGACGTGGGAAACCGAATCAGATATGAAGAATCGTTATCCGAATTTGTTTGATCAAAGTGAGATTCCGGGGACGGAATCTTTTTAAGGAGGGGAGATTTGTAACATCACGAGACCCGACCTATTATATTTTATTACTTTTGGTAAGTAATATCTTATTGTTTAATATTTTATTATTTTATATAATTTTATTTGATTTAATTGAATTAATTATATTTTTAACCATGGGGTTAAAAATTAGTAAAACTGAGATATTTACATGTTAAAATGATTTTTACATATTTGGGTTCATTTCTGAACCGGGGTTCCAAAAATATCTTCATTGTTAAAATTGGAGTTAGTTAGGTCTAAATTAATTATCTGCGAACCTAATAACCTATACTGCATTTTAATGAAAATACCTGTTGTGGGGGAAGGGGGTGCGTGGCCTTGTTCTAGACAGATGTCATTTTTCTCCTCATTTTCTCTGGTCTCTCTCTCTCTGTCTCGACACCACACACACACACAGCACATTCTTGGAGTTTTCTTGCAAAATTGAAGAATTGGTGCTAAAATCCTTTGATTTCTGCTGTAATTTCGTGATTAGAAGCAAGATTAAGTAAGTTTCCTTCCTTCTTTAGCTAGGGTTTCATGTTCTTGATATAGGGATGAACTAGGGTTCTTGAGCTAGTGGGTTTTCATGAAGTTCTTGTTGAATCTTGATGGAAATCCGAAATTGATGCTTGATTTGGTGTTTATTTGAGTTCTTGCAAGTATTGTATGATTTGTTGTTAGTGTTAGCTCATTTGGTGAAGCTTTCATAAAGCTTCATCAATGGTGGTTTTGGGGAAGAAGATGGAGATCTTCCCTAAATTGGTGAAATGTGAATCTTGTTATCCTCATGGTGTTATTATGTTAAATTATGCATGGGAGAATTATAATTGTTAGTTATAAGGATGACTAGTTAACTATTGTGAAATTGACAATTTATGGTAGTGTTTGGATAAGCAAGAAATTGGTGATAATCTAGTAAATTGTGAATTGTTGACTTTGGTCAAACCTGGGAATTGACTTTTAGTCTTGTATGGCTTGTAAACTTTAATTATCAATTTCATGTTAGAAATGTGTTAGTTGAATGAATTGTAAGCTCAAGTGTGTAGGTTTCATGTCTTGACCCGTTTGGTTGCTTAATTGTGCAATTGACTTAAATAAAGTCAAAATTGGTAATACTTGCAATTGGATGCAAGAAGTATATTGGTTATGTAATTTTGATGTTGATCATGTAGTTTAACTCATTGGATAATGTTGTGTGAATGTCCGACTCATAGTTCTTGTTTTGACCCGTTTGGGCCTATGGTGCAATTTGGCCAATTGGCATAATGAATTGACTTATTGAAATGTTATACTTAAGTTATGGTTATGAGTAGAAAATGTAAGTATTTGGTTATAAGCTCTTGTTGCAAAATGTGGTCTAAAGCTTATATTACTCGTTACAAAATTGACGATTTCGGGTGACTAATTCGGTATTCATTTTGTACAGGAAAAGGGAAGGAGCCTCAGTGATATAAGATCATTGAGCTCGGCACAAAAAGGAAGCAAATGTGAGTGGACTTAACCTTCTTTCTTGTGTGATGTACAAAATTAAGGAATGGTAGAGTTTTGAGAAAAAGTGCAGGAATTGGGTATCTGAGAGAGTTCGCGTCGCGAACTTGTGGTCGCGATCGCGAACTCGGAACAGAGAAATTGGGGTCTGGTCGTGATGTAGTTCCCGATTCGTGAACTCTTAGTTCGCGACGCGAACTCTGAGTTCCCGACGCGAACTATGTCAGGAACAGATTCTTGGCTGCAATTCTTTTTACAAGTTTATACTTGGTCTAGTGGTTAATGGTAGTATGTGCACATGTTTTTAGAGGTTAGCTATGGTGGTTTTCGGCTACGCTTCGTTACTCTTGGCAGGGGCGATCGGACTCCTTCGTATTCGTTATGTAAGGAGGGATCAACGTGCCTCTAGTAAAGAAGCCATCGGTTGACTGTTGTTGGCCGACAACAGTTGAAGGTCCTCGCCCGACCGCCGATCCTCTTTTAACGTCCAATTGCTTGTGGAAGTTTGGACGGATTTCTCCCTATTGATTTCTCTTGATTTTCTAATTTGTTGTGGTTATGCAAATTGATGTTTATTTCTATTCACTTAGCTTTGTGCTAATCCCTCATTCGTTGACTCTTTTCAGGTTGTGGTTTTAGCTTGGCAAGAGTCGGGTTTTGGAAGTCTGACCGCACTCTGATTTTGTATACCGGGTCGAGCCTGTTTTAGTAACACCTTAAAATGTTTTAAATATTTGGTTAATATGTAAAGTTTTTATGTTGTGTAATAATTTAGGATTTTTAGTTTTTTAAATCGCTTCCGCATGCTTAATAATAAAAAAAAAATGGCTCTAGATTGTGGTGTTACAATACAACTTACTACTGATCTCGTGTTTACTACTGATGTTCATATCTACTACTACTCGATCAACGTTATTACTGATGATGCTATTTATGGAGTATATCGAGTCTGAGATCTTCGTAGAGATTGTTTAGAATTGATATCTTTTGTAATTCAAATTGTAATCGTATCCTAGAATAATTAGGGTAAATAGTTAGGCTTCAAGGATTATTATATATAGTTCCTTATGAATTGTAAATATACGTGTGTATTGTATTCGATAAATCAATATACATTGAAGCTTTTTGTGATAACTGTGTTATTGATAATTCTCATATTATTTACAGTTTATTGTTCTTGATTAAATCAACATAGTGTTAATCCGCTGTAACTTCTATTGTTGAGTAGATCATTGTGTTTATTAACTGTTTTGGTTAATCGATCTTGACACTATGTACATACACGACTGTTTTAAACACATGTATTGTACGTAGATGCATGAATAAATACATACATACACACTCATGTCATTTTATTTTTGCTAACTTGAGTTTCTGATCCACTTTGCAAATCGAGTAGTTCCAATGAACGACCCAGTGACCCACTTTATGGGTATTCTGAAGTTATTGTTGGTGAACTTTGCTAACTTGAGTTTCTAAAGGTGACGGGTTCAATCTTCAAGATAGACATTGATCAGATGGCTAGGGGGAGTTTGGAAACGACTACGATAACGGCTAGGTTAGATACATTACGACCAAAATTCAACCACTTCAAGGAATCCTTATAATATTAATACCTTTAAGAAAAGTTTGATTTCATGATTTGTATTAATTTCACCTTTACATATAACGAGACGATTTGCAACTTCCTAGAACGTGAGAAGAGGATTCAAATTTAAATTATTTGAATAATTGAAATATGAATAGAGGGATTAGTATTAATTTCAAGTTGCATGGAACACCATGATTAGTAGTCATGTGAATCGTACGTGGCTAACCACACCACTAATCTCAAACAGCACACAAACAGCAAAGCATTGTTTATGGCCAGCACGTGAGGATTTTAGTTTGGTCAATGGTCAAAAATACCCCCCTATATAGATTAATAAACAAACAACCTTAAAATCACTTCATCATTTGGTTGTCCAACTTGTCACTGAATCTATTAATATAATATCCCAGCTGCTAATCATGCTTTCTGTTTCCTAATCATATATATAGATTGTTTATTGTGACTTACAATATTTTTTCTTGCGGCAAAAAAGCTAAAAAAGAGAGCTCCGACAGTGCCATATCAAAGAGTTGCAAAGAGACCTACATAGAATACCTGAATCTGCAAACTTCACCTAGATTAATCCAGACTCTTGGCAACTCCTATATAAATGGTCTTCATCTTCCAAAATATGTCACATAAACGACATAGAACCGAATAGAAACCAATACCTCTTTTTAATTAGTTAATGCAAGTCGGGAGACATCGAAGATCCAATTATTAACATAAATCAAGGGTCATCATAACCCTTGATTTATGTTAATACCAATATGTACATGAATATACTTGGAATTGCTTTGGCTCATCGGCTGGTAAAATGAATGCAAGGGCACGATGAAGACGTAATCTATTTCCGGATATATGCGACTGTGAAGGAACTTGACGACTCAAGCGGCCAAACATATTATGCATTGAAAAGATTTAAGAGGTTAACAAATTATATAAACAAGTATAATAATTACCGCGCTCCGCTGCGGATTATTGTTCTCCGTTTATATGGTTTCCAATGCTGTAAACTTCAAAATACTCGATTTTAGTTTAAGGTGATCTAGTTTATTATAGAACATAAGTTTATTATAGGACATAAGTTTTAATCTAGTTTAGTTAATTAGTAAAGGAGTTAAAATACTAAAATAAGTCTCTTATACATTTTATTATTGTTTTAGTTTTTTTATTTATTTTTCATAAAAAGTAAATAATGTCTGATACTTGGTAAGTTGGTGATGCATGTATGCATGGAGGAGATCATGTGGTCCAACCAAGAAATTATTATCTTTTGCAGTGGCAATATTGGGCCAAGAATTAAAAATGGACGTCCACTTCCAAATTTAAAGTGTTGTTTTTGAAACCTTTTTATGTAAATAACGGAACGGACTTTAAACGGGATTTTCAAATGCTAATGAACAGTAATTCCTTTATGCTTATTGTATATATAGGAGAATACTCTTATAAAATCGAATATTGTAGTTATTTTATAATAGATAGGGTATATTTTCAGGAATAAAATAGTAAAAATAGTAATTGGGCATGTCATTTGGGGGTACCCACACGTGCAACGGTGCATGTGCAAGTGTCACCTATGAATCCATGATTGAATTTAATTATTTCTAACTTGTAATGTGTGAAGGGCCAGCTCGATATTTCCTTTCAATTCTATAATTATTTTCTTAGATTTTCAGGATAATAATTCGATTTCACAATAATTATATATATATATTGAAAAGATTTTTTGAATAGGGCCTTTGGCCTAGCGGTATGGTGTCCGCCTCTCAACCTTTAGGTTAGGAGTTCGAGTCCCGTCGTGGACATATATGGTAATTAGGAGTAGATTAGATTTGCCGTTCAAAAAAAAAAAAAAAAATATTTTTTGAAAATGGCATTAATTAGTTCTCCATAATTCAATTTCACAATAATTATATACGTTATTATTTATATTTTTTTGTCGTTTTAATTCAACCAGCTGAAAGTTTAGAAAACAGCCTGGTGATATAGTGACCAGACTCTAACCAACAATACTTATTAGTTTGTTGCTAAATCAGTAAATCTTGTAATAGAACTAGTAAATTTTACCCCGCGCGATGCCGCGGGGATTTTCATATGATATCCTAACTAATTTTTACTGATATTCGTACAATCATTAATTCGTATTATCAATAATTTTAATACTATAAATAATTTAAGCTGTAAAATCAAGTAGGTAAATGTTATATTACTAATTTGCAAATTATATTTTTTAGAAAAAAAAAAAATCCAACATATTATAACAAAGGGGATTAAAATATAAGTATTGACAACCTAAATGTTAAAAGGCTAAAATTAATAATAATAATAATAATAATAATAATAATAATAATAATAATAATAATAATAATAATAATAACTAAAGAAAAAAAAAGTTAAAGTTAACAGCTAAGAATTAAAAATAAAATAAAATTCAGCAGTCTGTCTAACATTATTCACCTAAGTTGGTAAATGTATTATATATAATTCATTCTTACTACGTAGACATTATTTTTTATGAAGTTCAGGGTAGTAATTGCTATTTAAGAAAACTTAAAGTTAAGGGGAGTAAACTGTAATATTAAAAAAGTTGATTGAAAAGAAATAAGAAAAAAACAGGTGAGCAGGATTCTAAATAGGGACCAGTGGGTTAGTAAGACCATGCCTTACCCCCTCCAGTGAATTTACAATTGATTCCTAGTTTTCCTACAACGAATATATAGTAGAAAGGAAAAGTAAGCGCGGTCAACATGTGATTGGAATGACTACTATTCACCCCATATCTTTTATAATATACTAGTTTCATAACCCGCCCGATGGGCGGGCTAACTTCGAGAAATAAATTGCATAACGATGAAAAAAAACATATGAAATCATATAATCGATTATTATTGAAATGATGAATAATATTCTGTTATACATGAATAATTGGTAAAAAATAAATTAAAAACAAAATAAAACTTCTTTGTATACAATGTTTATCATTGAGTTTGTTTAGTTGTCATCTTGGTCGCAACAAATAACTTTCAAGTCTTTCTTGTTTTTGACTCTTGAGACAACGACGTATAATACCAGTTTTTAGAGAAACAAACTAATATGTGACAATATTTGCCCTTACTTTTTATTAATAGTCATATGTTCATGGGTAGCTTATAAATACAAACGGGCTTTGAGTTTTACGGTATTACCCCTAGAGTAATGTTGGAGCTGAGCTGGCGACGGTCAAAGTCAATGTCACCACCACCTTCTTCAACATATGATTTCTTTAACAGTGGTTCACCCTTTGTTTTTGGTGATCTCAAGTTTAATTTCCTTTTTACCATGGAAAAATACCGCGTTTTGGGTTCTGAATCACATATGGTTCAGAAACTGAAGTTGTTGAATCATCGTTTTGAGAGCAGCAAACATCATATTTTCGGTTACTGTAATAGACACTGTCTTCATAAAGAAACCTTGTTGTACAATTTGCATAAGCTAATGTACCATAACTAAATGATTTTCTATAATTATCATCATCAACATTATTATCTTCTTTGACTTCGTTTGACTCGCCTTCTTCAGATTCTTCTAGTGATTCAGAGTCAAAACGGTAAGGAGAATAATCACCTTCTTCACTCCTACTTTCTTGATCATCTTCACGAGACGTTTTCTTTCCTCGCCTAATTGATACGTATTCGGTAAAGATCTTGACTTTTCTTAATCCAGCTTTGAGTGCAGAAAGCTCATCTTTTTCCCCTAAAGAACTTTCTGATGTTTGACTTTGACTTTGACTTTGTGTAGGTTCTTGATCCGCTCTCCATTCCATCAAACTAAGTTGTATCTGCATAACAAATCTCAAGTTTATAAATTCTGATCCAATTTTTTATAAAGTTTCAATTTTTAAGAAGCAAAGATGTTAACTTTTTCATATTAAAACATCCTAATTTCCTAATTAAGTTATCGAACATCATAAAACTAAAGTTATTGCTAAAACTTACATGAAGAGAGGGCTGAGATTCGGTTGCTTCACATGAAACGATCAGAGGAATTGTGAGGTCAAGATCTGTTTCTTCAGCAGCAGAAGCAAATTCAGCAAGATTTAAAGATGCTGTTCCAATTACTGGAACTTTGTTCTTCGTTCCTGTGCTTAATCCCTGCATTAAAAAATATTTATATCGACAATGATACCCTCCCTAATTAGGGCTCCCAATGTGTGCATAAACAGCATGACAACAGGAAACACAAGATACCCATCAAGAAAGTGTGAAAAAAATCCAATTTTTGGGAAGGGTCAATTATAATTGATGTGATTCAATCTAATCTAATGAAATTAAATCACGAAGCAAATAAAATAATATTTAACCAAAAATAATTAAGAATAATCGAATTAATTTAAAAAGGGGAATCAAGAAACTTACATTCAAAACAGTAAAACCAATTTCCCAAGGATTGAAAGCATTATCTTTAGAGCCAGAAAGGGTACATATTGTTTGAAATTCTTCATCCCATGGAACGACACCGTTTGGCTCGACAACTTTTTGTGAAATACTGAAATTTCTCCTCAATGAGATCTTGGGTCCCTTCCATCTGATTTCCACAGCCCTATGGTAATCCTTCTCTGGGTCCGCATGCACAGGATCAAGATTCCCACCTTCCATCTTTTTCACCACCAGTTTCAGCCTAAATTTCTTTGACAGAATCTCATTAAGTGTTGCCACAAGAATAAACTTTCGATTAGGTGAGTATTTGGAATACGAAACCGCCGGGAACATCATCTTTAGCGGATTCGAGCACAATCGGGTAGCCGTATACCAAATCTTAGCGGCGGATGAAATGGACACATGAAATCGATTGCTGAAGCTTATGGAATGCGTTACTAACAGCATGATTCATCTCATGGGCAATCGAAAAGAATGAAGAAGAATTAACAGTATGATTGTATGGAATGAAGATGAATGCGGTAAGGGAGAAACTGTATGAGGGGCATGTTTGGGAAAGTTTATTAAGGGGGCTTATTAGCTTATCTTACTAATATATAATGCATTTAGGCCTACCACATTAGGCAACTTTTAAGGACCTCCTTAAACTTAATTTTAAGGAGCTTTCCTCTTTTGTTACTTACTTCTCTGCCATAAAAAAATAAATCGCAGCTTTTAAGATTCGAACCCAGGACCTCTCCTAACTTAGGACTATGTGTTAACCACTTGCTCTACATTACATTTTATTTAAAATCACCCACACTTCCCGTATTAACCTGTTACTCCAACCGATTTATCACTAACATTAACTATACCGCTTTAGTTATAGCAACAATTGACTATACCAAACTCATTTATAACCGAAAAGCATATATAACGGGCTGTATATCAACAATTTCTAGAAACAAAAGCCGTTTAATTTATAACCGAAAATCAAATTTTGACCATACCAAAACCATTTTTTAACCGAAAATCCACTTTTGACCATACATAGACAACCATCTACAATTCATGCAAAGCATTTTGGGATACAAAAATTTATAACCGAAAAGCATATATAACAGGCTATATATCAACAATTTCTAGAAACAATTTCCGTTTAATTTATAACCGAAAATCAAATTTTGACCATACAAAAACCATTTATAACCGAAATCAACTTTTAACCATACATAAACAAGCAGCTACAATTCAGGTCACACTATATGCTCCACGTTAATGTTTAGTGTCCGGTTCATAACATATATATATATATATACAATCCATTGTCAAATTGTCATACCAACTTGAAATAACTATACATATTTCAACTAGCTACGTGTTAGCAACAAAGACAACTAAAATGTCTTCAACTTTTGAGGCTCTAGAGGTACAAGTTTCATAACCAATTTGCAAATACTATAATGTCACATACTGGTTAGTACGCGTGTGTATTTCAGGGTTATTTATTCTAATGTAATTATTTCATTCTTTTTTTTGCAAGGTTTTTGGACCATACGAGACGATTAAAAACTTTCAAGACCTCTGGAAACCTCAGTACTGGTACAAATGCAGATGCGTGCGCGTTGAATATACTTGGTTTGACCACAAACAAAACAAACTGTATTTGTTTTTGCTTGACAGATTTGTAAGTAATTGTTAATTTTCCACGTTAATAATTCCTAACTATATATGTTTCTACCGAAGTTACTAATAACCATTTCTTTTTAGAGACACAAAATTGCGGCGGTAATTCCCTCCACTTTAATAACTGCCTATCAGGGACGACAACTACAAGGTGGTCTATTTTCACTGAAAAATTTCAAGATTGATTACAACGACGTCGATGACTTTCCACGACTAGACAACTATACCTTTGTTCGCAATGAATGGGCTATAGTATTCAACATACATACCGTCCTTGCCGATACTACGAATACAGAAGATGCATGGTTTCCTAGATACCCGTTGATCAGATCTCCCACATGGCTCTTGAATGATCACTCAAGGCGACAAATGTTGATTGGTACAACTATTTTATATAATTTTTTTTAATTAAAAATAATATATTTAATAACTTGCCTATGTCGTTTGCTTAACCATTTCTTTTCATTAATACCGCTATTATAGATGTTGCTGGGAACATGTCGAACGGCTGCTTTTTTTTTTTACCAATGGTCGGATATCGTGCGCGTTTCTTTTACATGATTGTCGGTAAGTGTTTATAAATACTTTATATGCGTACATGAACTTGGAATTAACTCATTGTAATTTTGTCTCCCGCAGGGGAAAACACATAAAGATAATCTTGTATCATATACCAGCATCCACAGCCACCATGATTGGCAGATCATCTTTAGAAAACATAACCGTATACGCAGCGCGCGTTAAACTGGTTCGAATAGATGGAGGTAAAAAACACCCCTAACATATGCGTTAAATACATCATTTTTTAAATATATTTTTCGGTTTTATACAAAATTTATTGATAACCCTTTTTTTTTACATTTCAGGTAACATTCTTGTTTCTACCGACGTTACGAACATTGAATTCAATCCTGTAATGCCAGAAGCATTTGCACTTCAACTTATCCATCCGATAGTACGAGACGTCGATGATGTCGATATGAGTGGTGAAGAACCCGAAGTGCCACCCGAGCCTCAACCAACAAGTTATTTCAGCCGCTCAAGAACTTCGTTGTTTGGAAATAAACGACTTCGCGTTTACCACCGCGACATCTAAACACACAATCAATGAATTCAACACCACTCATAAAATGTACCCCAAATGCATTTATGCAGCAATAAAATGAAGTTCTTTTATGATCATGTCAACAAAATTATATAAAACACTCAACTTGCAATATGAAATTCTTTTACGTTTTTAGATATTGTTAATTTTCTGTTAACTAAAACCGGTTTTTTAAACCGTTGTCGACGTTTAGCATAAAAAAAAGTTATATAGTATAGACAAAACTAACAACTTAGTCAATACTTTTTATGATAATTCGCATACATTAAGTGTTTCTATTAAAGGATGACGTTTTCTCCATCAATATTACCAAGAAAACGTATTATTCATGAATATTTACAAAATCGGGAAACGTTTTTTTAGTAAATGTTGAAATAATTACAGTCAAAGTAACAGCTTTGGACTTTTCTAAATAAGGAAACGTTTTTATGGTCTATTTTTGTAACGTCGTTGAATTGACTGTAATTAATATGAAGATATATATCGCATGTTTACTTGGTCAATGATTAGGTGAATCCGTGATATTTACATTCATTTGGCCGTTTTTAAATTTTTACGGCATTAACTGAAATTCGTCATTAAGGTGTACACATAACGTGCATTACGCATTAGTCAATCACTCCGTTTATAAATATATCTACACTACAACTAAAGTGATATAGTAAACCATTGAATCACCAATATATTTTTAAAACGTTTGCAGCAGATGGAATGCCCCTTGTATGTACCAATAGTGAGCTTTGACTCTCTCTGCCAACTTGAGTGGACTTACAGCTGCAACTATGTCCGGGTTGATTATGTTTGGAGGGACGACAAACAAAACAACATGTGGCTTGTTTTGCTCGACAAATTTGTAAGTTGCTATTAAATAATGACATGTAGTACCTTTAAATTTCTTAACTTTACAATTACCAATTCATTGATTTCGTCTTAGGGACACAAAATCATGGCCTTTATCCCCCACATTTTAAGGACTATATATGACGGACTCAATTTACAAGGTGGTGTGTTTTCGTTGAAGGGCTTCGAGATAGATTTCTACCTACCCAAAGACTATCCACGTTTTGGAAACTACAACTTCGTTCAAAACTATTTGACAGTAGTGTTAACTAAAAAAACCGAGCTTGCTAGGACTACTATGGGAGATCTTGGATGTTTTCGCAGCTATCCATTTGCTTCCTTGTAGCAATATCCACTTTATGTGAACAACAATATTCATTGTTTTTAATCATTTATCGTTTTTTTTCATTCTATTTTCCCGTTTTAAATTATTTACTTCCATCCTATATGTAAATTGACATAATTGTCGGTTGAAGTTAAAGAAAATCACGTGAGTTTCTACCATGTTATCTCTCTATGAATCAGATGATTATTCTGGTAAATTCGTGTTATGATCGACCAATTGAAAATCATATAAATTTTTTTATTTTTAGTTTAAGTTGTTGATGTTTGTTTATGAATGTTGTGATTTAGACAAGCATGTTGATATAAGTTATTTATATAAATTTTGCCAACAAATTATGTTCTGTGTTGAGAAATAACCTATTTTATTATATAAAATTCTCAACTTTCTCAATTAATGTTGTTTGGTTACCAAAAAAATATTGGAGATGCATCATTTATGTTATTATATATCAAAGCATGTAACCGAACAAAATTTACACGCGATTATCATTCGTAATTTATATCTCTACTTTTATACAAGTTATCATGTTGTTGTACTATAATCGTTATAAAAAATCTGCAACCAAACAACATGTTGATCGCCGAGAACATATAGTTCGCAGGGTACCCGCCGCCGCATTGCGCGGGTACCCTACTAGTTAGCTTAATAAGCTCAAAATTTCAAGTTTTTTTGGGCTTATTAAGCTAATAAGCTAATAAGCTTCCTTAATAAGTTTTCCCAAACACCCCCTGAGTCGTTGGAAAAAAACCCTAAAATGAAAGAGTTGATACACATGTGATTATTGAATTGTAAAGTTACCCTTTGAGTCAGCGTTTAAGTCATCATTTTGGAGTCATGTGATTGGCTACCTAAGACATGTCATTAAAAAAAAAATCATGTACTTGCTCTGTATGTATATAGGTGGGACATATAATTTGATAAATATTGATACAGTTGGAAAAGGTCAACATATGTCAAATATCTATTAGGGGATTATTGATTATCACCAAAGAGATAATTACTAATAGAGGAGTGGTATCATGTGCATACTCATTTGATGATGACAAATATCAAAATTAAGAGATAATTGATATGAGGAAAAATAATTAATGGATTACACATGTCAAGTTTAGAGACACAAATAGTAGGCACAAATATCATTTCATTTTTTTTAACGGCACTTAATCTACTCATTTTTTTTGTCCACTATTAGACTTGAACCCATGACCTATTGGTCATGTGCAACACCTTACATCAATCTCCTAACCACTAGGCTACAAGCCTTGAGTTAATATCATTTCTCTTATCAATATAAACCAAAATTGCACTCATATTTTCAAAAACAACTTACCGAATCAAGTTTTACCAAATTAAATCGTTTGACTTGGTTTTTTTGTGCGACTAGTGTGAATCCAGATTTTTTTTTTTTTGTGCGCGACCCAAATGTTTTATTGTATGACCAAACTATTGTTTGTGCAACTGATGTACGACCATAGTTTTTTTTTTTGTGACCAAACCATTTTTGTGCGACCAGATGACACATGTTAAATTTTATGTAGAATCACATGGTTTATTTTGAGAAGATCTGAAACGGATTTTTTTTCTTTCTTCTTTTTAGATTTTACGAAGTTTATTTTTGGACATCACCGAAATATATCTTAACAATTTTTTGTTAGGAAGAAGATAGTTAGGAAGAATTAATTTTCTAAATATATTAAAATCTTATTTAAGCTCTTTATTTCTTGCTTCAAACAAACACATTAGATCTTGGAACCCATATTATTACAATTAAATTATTTCTTATTCTAACTGAGAATATTTTTTTGGAAAAAAAAAACAGTTGCAATTATAATAAAAGATAGTAAATGAAAAAATGGGCCAAATCATATCTGGGCCATGTGAGTGGGCTGAGCTGTTAACCATGTGATTACACATCATACACATCTAATAAAATCCCGCAACTTGAAGGTTTAACTAAAACACACACGTGCATGGGGTTCCTAATCATGATTAATTAGTTGCAGTCCCAATGATAATCACACATCTTTTGACCTTGATTTTTAGTTGGCTTCAAAAATCAATTATCAAAGGGATAAATTTCGCAGGATGGAACCCATGATCGAAATGTCTATTTTTCAATATATCTCCATGTTATATATTTAACTAGCTAAAGTATTGTTAGATCTTTAATTTTTTTGTTTAATCCAAGTTTGTAATTACTAAATTTTATTACGCTCAAATGATAAGTAGCAAACTATATAAACGAATGATAATAGTTTCCAATCAAACGCGACTTTAACTATATTCATGTTAATACGTAATTAATAAGAATTTAATCTTAAAAAGTTAAAAAGTTAAGTTTTTCTAATCACATACGAAGTATATAATGTTATATCTAAAAAATCTATAATAAATATAAATTCTATAAATTCCGCCGCAACGCGCGGTATTTATTACACTCGTTGGGGGACATTTCCGTAATATGGGTGGAGGCAAACGTGGGGCATAGTTTCATAAGCATGTTTGGAGTCGAATTGCTGCCAATACTATCTTTATGGCTTATAAATCTCAAAAAATAAAAAGAATTATTTAAATTTATTCAATGATTAGGATAGTTTTAGTAGTCAAAATCATATTTCCTTTATCTTTGATTATCTTTGAATATTGCATTCTTTTAGATGAAATCAATACAAGTCAATATTGTCATCACTTCATAATTATATGTTGCAAACTATCAGGGGAGGTTGAGGGTGCATTTAATACAAGATTACAAATTTCAGATATTTCTTTAGATTACTTAATACTCCCTCCGTCCCACAAAAAAACTTCTTATTTCACTCTAAATTTTTGTCCCATAAAAAACTTCTCATTTCTCATATTTGATGGACTTCACACAATAACAAACTATTATTACTAAAGACTCCACTAATATCCACTAATTATCTTTCCCTCTCCAACACAATCTTATATTTTAATCAAAAGTATTATCAATGACCTCATCACTAACGATCATCTAAAAACTTGTGCAAAAGGCAAATGAGAAGTTTTTTTTGTGGGGCGGAGGGAGTATATGGTATAATGTATTTATAATGTAAAATACTTGGTTATAAGTTAAATAGGAAAAATTACTCCCAAATAAGAAACAACTTTCTTTCTAGTATTTGATATCCGAAAGAAAACTGCATGTTCACCTGCATGTTCACAGACAAAGAAAGTTTGAATTGGCACGAAGGAAAATGATAGGCTGTAATTAAGATATCAAGACATGCTTCAGAAACGTGTATATCAATTAATAATCAGGCTGCATTTTAATAATTATCTTACATCAATGAAAGTTCAAATTTTTATGCATTTAATAATTTTTTAAATACAACACTTAAAACTGTCATCAATAAAACTCAAAACACTTTAATTTATTAAAAGTTGTATTGTGCTATCTCAGCTATAGTTACCTAGTTGGGTATCAACTACCAATGCGATATAAGGTCCTGGAGGAGAGATTCATTGGGCCAATTTAGATGGGCTGAATGTTGTTTAGCCCAATAAGCTGAACTGAATCGTTTACACACAAATAACAAATTACACAATCTAATTCGTAATCAATTGGACCAATAAAACAACTAAAATTTTGGTAATGAATCAAAACCCTAAGAGAAAATATCAAAATCATTTACACCATGACCCAACTTGTTAGCTCATGAAAAAAAAAAAAAAAAACCAAGTGTCATGGGCTTGATTATAAGTTAGTATACGGGTCCGGGTTAAACAATGAAGAGTAACTATCTATACAAGTTGGCTGGCCCACAAATATTCTCTCTGTTTTTTTTATTTTCCGTTTGTAAGCAACTAGCAGGGTACCCGCGTAATGCGGCGACGACACCCTATAATTACATTTTACAGTGACGATAGTGATGGTGGTAGTTGCGGTAGTGAACGTCTTTAATAACCTTAACAAATAACCAAGATAACAACACTTGTTGCTGCAAGTAAGTTTTAAACAAGAAAAAGTAAACATTAAAGTGATCGACACTTGCAAAACTATTATTTCAAATCTAAATATAAAAGTATCAAATAAAAAATTGTATGAAAAAAAGAAAAATATATCATGCAAAAGAAATGGATAACTAATGTGTGATATAGTAAACACCCGTTCAAAGTACCGTTGAAGAACCAAAAAGTTAACCATGCAATACTCGGGCCTCTTCATCAATACTGCCTGTTCTCAAGCCTCTTTTCCTCGAAATGCCTTTTGGAAAATTAGTTCACTATCTCAGATCAATTATCTAGTCAAAAATAAGAGACAAATATAATCAGGATGTTATGATAATTTTAGCATTTTAAGAATGAAAGAAATCTCAATCTTCATCTGCTTTTGTTCCCGGTACAGGCAAGTGGAAACAATTATATAAAGCAGTTACACGTAACTAGATAAGGTAGAAGATGGGTGGGTCATACAGATTGGATAATGGTTCAAAACATGTTAGCGTTGAAATGGGTCATATACTCATACATATTGGATAATTTGTTAAACTGAATCGATCAAAGTATGCAAGAGAGGTAAGTTGTACGGAAACAAATAATGTAAGCTCAATATGTGATATACAACTTATACACTCCTAACACAAAATTACAAATCTACATATAATCATAAACAAAGAAATTAGGGTTAACAAATAACATACTCGTTTGACCCGGATGACCCAGCTTCCTTTGCAACGGAAATCGACCCATCTTTTTGTTATTTTTGCAACGGAAATCTACATATAACAATAATATGAAGCAACTGTTCCACCCAAACATACCGTAAAAAAAAGTGAAATAATTCAACATTTGACTTTTAGAAATTGAGATATGTTGTTGCAAGTTTTGATAATACTACAGCTATAAAACCTTCTCTAGCACCCTAAGTTGTGTCTATCGGATCCAGCATTATACCTTTCACTCTTCCGCTAAATTCCTATCAAATTTACAACATAACCTTAAAATATATTCTCCCCCGCACATACAATTGCTAATTTTATCATCATATAATATCATAAATTAATTCTAATTCTGTAAATGCACACCTTGGTGTAATATCTGCACCATTTGGTCCTTCTTTCACAAGTAGCAATTTCAGATTTGAATGATACAATATACAGACAACATTATCACCATAAGGATCTTAACCATTTGTCAAAAACACAATCTCTTCTTCACTTATCTGATTAAAAACAACACAATTATTACAAGTAGCATCTACTTTTGCATAAATTTTTCTACAAAAATGTAATTACCTTAATAATATTGGATGTATCCCATATACTCAATATTCTTTCATGAGTACTCTATGCAGATGGCTGGCCATAACGGAAGCCATAAATTGAGATCATAAGACAAAAAGAACACCAGCATCTTTTGCAACTTTTGTAGCAGCAATATGAGGTGATTTACATGGTTATGTAATCAAACTTATCAAACCATACATAATGAAAGATTTTGGCATGTTGATTAAATTCAACAGAATTAATTATCTTCAACCATTAACATATTTACATAAATCGAAGTTAAGTACATACCTTTTTCGATTAAATCAACATCAAGTTCAGATTTTTGTAAAAGCATATTAGTGCTAGGGTTTTGGTTTATATACTACAAATAAATTACAATTATAGAAGGAATTGTTAATGTTAATTCATACCTTTATTCAGTAACGTTTCTTGAATTTCGCCCTAAATTACGGTGATTTGAAGATAATCGATCTTCCTATCCGGCCGAGGTTGAAATTGCATTCATTATTCGGTAATGCTCCAAGAAATCCGCCCTAAATTACGGTGAATTGAAGATCAATCCATATGGGAGGCGATGTTAAATTGTTAATTCATACCGACCTTTATTTCAGGAATTTAAAGAACTAAATTTAGGGAGGAAACACATCTTAGAATTAAAAAAACGTTCAAATTCAATGAATGCATGGCGTCAAATGTGTAGCTTCGAATTAAATGTACAAATCTGAAGTTAATTTACTATGAAAAAAAAAACGTTTTTATTCCACTCATAACCTTCCGCACAATGGCGACTTAATTAGGTAGTTACCCGAAAGTGTAACAAAACCTGTTACTTTGCCTAGTGGTAAGAGGTTTACCTATGGATCCTATACACCCGGGTTCGAACCTCGTAGGGAGTTGATTTTTAATTAATTAGGCAAAGAGGAGGTTGCTAATTAAGGAAGGTTTGAATTCAGACCTTCCTTTTTTAGAAAAGTGCAATCTGCATTATAAAGTAGTAAGATTAAATGATTAATCGTGTTGAATATGTGATTGAAAACAAACTTTGACTTTCGGCTGGTCAAACCAGCATGACACATTGAGCTAAACTTTCTGATCCCATTTAACATGTTAGAAATAAAGCATTAACCCAAATAAAAAAAAGCAATTAAGAAAGATGATTCTATCGTATACATAATGGATTATGCCAAAACAGCATATAACAATCTGGAATTATACCATGATGGTACGGATAATGATCCTAATTCCTAATTGATGGTTTTATGAACACAAAAAATATTACTCCGTATATCATACCATGAAACCATGATCGACATTCAGCATTATAGTAGAGAAATTTACCTAATTATGAATCCATGATTCCCTGTACAAAAACCGGTCTGCACAATATTATACTTACTACCAAATCAATCAAGAAACTTCCTTTTAAAAGCACACTGAACTCAAAGCTTTGGCAAACTAACAGTTTAAACTTTCTACATATTCATATAAAATTATATATTATATAAATTTCGTATCATAAACCAACCGGATAAAGCTAACTAGACCAGGTCCTTAAACTACATCGTTTTATACTTAAATCAACAATCACTTTTAGTTAATCAGTACATTATACCTCAAATTGAGCCCTCAATAAAAATTATGAAAACCCTTCTCTTTCAAGTAGATTGTTATTCGACCTTCTGCGACAGATGAAAACATATCAGAAGAATAAAACACAAATAATTTTCATAAATTCCATGAGGAAACAATAAACACTGAAAAATATGCGATATTGATATAAATACAAAATAGAATCATACCGTAATAGGTTAAACTCGATATGAATCAGCTGAAATCCCAACCAAGTATAGTCCAGGAAAAACATTCTGCAGTATGAAGCATAAATTAAGAAAATTTCATCATTCAAACGAAGAATTAGCTGAAAAGAAGAGAAATTGGAGATTAATTTGGTGATACATACATCAACTTGTTTCTGAGCGGTCCTGTTCCTTTTCTTAGGCCTTCGAGCTGGTCTTGATCCAGTAAACGCATATACATCTTCTTCTATTTCTTCCTTCGACAACGAGATCCATAATCTCCTCTTCTTCCTCTGATCCTCCGCCGTCGCCGTAGCCCCTCTCAACAACCGCCCTGACTTCGCACTACTCACTCCGGCAGCCGCACCATTACCATCTCCAGCACCGATCACCACCCTCATAGGTCTCAGATTCCACGGCTTAACCTCTCCATCAGCGGCCGTAACAACATCAGCATCGGCTAATTTCTCGCTATTGTTTCCACTCTCCCGCAACACGCCACCGCTTTCTTCGTCGATTTTCTCTTTATCGTCTTTACTCGTGCGGTTACAAGAGCGATGAGGTTTTCTGCCGTTATTGATGTCGGATTCGGAGTCGGTGTGAGGAGAGTTGCGGTTGCGGTCACGGCGGCGGCAGTGGTTGTTGATTAGGATTCTATGACCCCATTTTAGGAACGGAAGCGAAAAATTATGCAGTGGTTGATTATGCTTGGCCGGCACCGTCGCCATGATAGCTTATGTGTGGTGGTATTGGGTATGTAATGTAAGAACAAAGAGAGATTGATAATGAAAGATGAAGAAACTAGTCCTTCATAAAAAAGCTGTGATTCTTGTTGTGCAGGTAAATGAGAAGAGTAAGAACCCTAAAACCGGAACGTGGGAGAAAGCGATGAAGAGGATGAGGAGGTGACGGAGAGAAGCGAATGGAGTTGGGTGTGGGTCTTATACATAAACCATGACCATGAGGACCCGTGTAACATCTTAATTTTTAAAATACTTTTTAAAATATATTTTTAAATAAAAATATTATAAAGTCCAATATCCCAAAATACGGTTTAACAAAAACCTTTTAAAAGTTTATCAGAGTATTAGAACTGATGTTACAATATAATATCATAACCATAGGATAAACGGGATCTACCTACGAGCTCTCGAGCTAATCAACACTAGGCCACTTCTATCGCGACCATCTAATCCATCGATCTCGAACCTGAGTACATAGCCAAAAACAAAGTAGTACGCGAGACAAAATAGTCTCGTGAGATACATGGGTTTTCGACCCATTCTCAAATATAATAAAAGTCATATTCATTACTCTTCTTTATTCATTTATTACTTATTAACTCGTGATCTTAACATTTATATATATATATATATATATATATATATATATATATATATATATATATATATATATATATATATATATATATATATATATATATATATATATATATATATATATATATATATATATATATATATATATATATATATATATATATACTAGTAAGCTAACC
Source organism: Calendula officinalis (assembly GCA_963853835.1). Lineage (NCBI taxonomy): Eukaryota > Viridiplantae > Streptophyta > Magnoliopsida > Asterales > Asteraceae > Calendula > Calendula officinalis. The sequence continues at coordinate 29,699,611 of OY970835.1, read as the reverse complement.
ATAAGCTTACTCTCATCAAAATCACATACTTGTAAGCTAACCTGAGCTTACACATACTTTATCACATACGCTACGGACCTCTCCGAAGCAAACTCCCCCGATGTGGGTTATCTAGGTAAACTCCCCCGTTTCCGGGTCATCTATTGCTCCCCCGATTTCCGGGTTATCTGAAACTCCCCCGCTTTCCGGGTTATCTATTTCTCGACACACTACCCTTGCGCAGGGTGGTACCGCCCCAAGTAGGTGTCACTAACTCCCCCAACTTGTGTGGGTTATCTATGATCCGGATCCTTTTCTCAACACATATTGAAATCATCAAATAAGGGCATATGCCCCAATAATACATACTCAAACATAAATTAGAATGTATGTATTCTAATTATCATATTATTCTCGTTTCTTATTCAATTTCAATATTGATTTTACCAAGTCCTTTATTAAATAAAACATATTTATCATTTATCAAAATTATATTACTTTAACTTCTCTTTGACTAAAATACCAATCTAATTCTAGTCAATTTATATTTATTCTCCTAGAAATTCAATCACTACTTTTATTAGTATCATATACTAATCAATACTTGATAATTGAAAATCATTGTTGTTAGCTTAATTAATGCATATTATTAATAAGCCAAATATCATACTATCTCAATCATTACTCTTAGTCAAACATCATATTAATAAAGAATTATTAATTACTTTTCATTATCATAATCTCTTTCAAAAATCATTAGTCATTTAGACATACTTAAATAGTCTATTACTTGCATTCTCTTGCCTTTTTAATCATATCTTTATTAAAAACATTTATTAATAAAGACTCATAAAACATCATAGTTTTCAAAATCATTTGCTATGTACTCAGTAAAAGTCTCATTTACTCACCTTAGCCAAACTTAATCCTCTTGAGCTTCTTGAATCAAATCTTCACTTTCCAAGACTTGTGAACTCCAAGTCTTCAACAAATGCCCTAATCATGAAACCACACAAGGTTTAACATCAAACATCATCATTGACTACATACTTAACCACTAGTTAACCACTAATATCATTTTCCCCAATTTGCCAACTTATAAAACCCTAGGTTTTCATAAAACCCAAGACTATCATAGATCCATATAAAAAACCATTTCCCATGATAAAATACCATAGATCTAAGTTATCTAGTCTCATTTCACCATTTGAAGTAACAATTCAAGCTAGGGTTAGCAATAACCCAACCAAAATCCCCAAATTTTACATCTAGATGTTGAGAAGGAAGAGATTTACCTTAATCTTCAACAATGGAAGCAAAAACACTAGTTTTGAGTGCAAAATCAGCTCCAAACACTCATTTCCACTCAAAATGAGTATAAACTTTATAGAGAGAGAGTGAGGGGTGAAGAATGGGTGAAAACCCTAGTTTTTCACGTTTTTATGCAGATCTGACCAATTTCGCTCCGCTATCCGAAGATAGCGCCGCTATCTCTGACCCGCGCTAATTCGCGCCGCTATTTCGCTCCGCTATTTCGAGTTTCTGTCCAATTCAACCAAAATCGCGCCGCTATCTAAAGATAGAGGCGCTATCTTCTCAGCATTTCCCAAGTTTTGACCTGATTTCGTCCGTAACTTTCTCATACGATGTCCAAATAACACGAAACCAATTCCCACGTCTTTTAAATGATTTATACTTATTTAAAGTAATTTTTCCATAATTTTATTCGATAAAAATTTCGGGTCGTTACATTTACATCCAAATCTTGACTCATACTTGGTTACACCAAGTCCCAAACATTCAAGCACTCGATTAAACACAATGGAGACTTGATTAAATATTTTACCACCTTTATTCCTCAATATTCCCATTTAATTCATGAACCGAAATTTCCGGTCGTTACAACCCGGTTTATTTTACCAAAACAACTCTCATTCTTTTCACACATATCGTGACCGGTTTAGAAAATACAAAATTATATTTATAAACTAATACAATACTGTATATTAGTAACACTATACTTATAATTATAAATTCATACATTCTAATTCTAATGCTAAATACATGTTCTTTATTTGCTTTTTTAGGCGCTCGGACTTCTCTCGTGATATACGTGATCTAATTATTTTTATTGTTGTTTCCGATCCCGTACCTTCATTTGACTACTAAACTGTTTTATCAAGTGAATGATAAAACCTGTAATCTTTTGGAAGATATTGAAAGCCCTTAAAGCTCTAGATGTGCTGTCAAATTATAGTTGTGTTAAATGATTTTTATCACTTTAACATGACTTTAACATTTATCTTAAAATTACCCTTCATCATTTAATATTTCTATATCATCATTTGGGACACAAAAATAAAAATTAAAATACCACCTACCAAACTGATGGAAAGGATGTTTTGGCGCAAGATATGGTAAGGTTTGCCGGGAGTTGGCACCGCCAAAGGGGATTTTTTAGCGTCCCATACCTTAAGCTTTTACTTGTAAGCTATTACTAGATTATTTACAAAATACATGTATATAATCAAATAGTTATTGATTGAAAACCATTTAAACTGCCTTTTAAATATACAATTTTTTTATAACAAACTATTTGTAAAATTAATTAATATAAAATATAGTACACTTAACTATCAATAATCAACCACTCGGTTTTAAGAGCATCTCCAATGGGAGGTTGAAGAAAAGGTTGATACTATTTGAATAACCTCTAAAATAACTTTTTATCATTAGAATGGATGACTTTTTTAAGAGGTCACTCCAACCACTTGATCTTCCCCAACCACTTGAACAACTTTCAATGTTTGATTCTTTTAGTCCCTATATTTTTAACAATTTTACATTTTAAACTCATGTATATATTTATATGTGAATAATTTATTATTTTCATAACTATAAATTATAATTTATCATATTTCAATACTTTTTAATGTCAAACATTATAATATTTTTGTAAGAGAAATTTATAATAATGTTAAGTTTTGTAATGCTATAAAAATTGTTAAATTACATAAGTGAGAGGCATTTATAAAACATTTGATATAGATAAAGGTAAATTAGTAATATTAATGAAAAAGTCTTTGGAAATGTTAACCATTGGAGAGGTTTTCAACTAATAGGTTATTAGATAATGTGACAAAAATAATAAGTCATTGGAGAGGTTAACCATTGTGGATGCTCTAAGTTTAAGCATTACCTACACTACATTTATCCATAAATAGAATGACCCGGTTGTGGATTGAAACATAGTCAAGGGGCCATTTGTGAATTTCTCTTTGTCTTTCAGTTTCAGAGTTTCAAGTTTTAAATTTCAGTTTACTTGAATGATAAAACTCACGAATTTTTGGGTAAGTTTTAGCAATAATAAGTCTAAAGGGACCTTTTTGGCCATCTGGTGTTTTCTTTATTTTCAAGTGCCAAATTTCTTCCCAAACAAATCAAAACCCTGACTCTCCCTCTCTCTTCAAAACACCATAAATCAGACCTGTTCTGAGCTCCGACTGAAATAATGGAAGGAAGGAGGCTATTCGACGGAGGAGACACCGTACATTTGGATTCCGATAACCGAAGCGCCGGAGTAAGGCCTACTACTGGACATCCTTCACTTCCACCCAACTATAGCTGCCGGAAAGTTCAGGTATGTACATATGCACAACGATACATCTGTATATAATCGATATCCAATTTACATCTGTTATTAATCCTTTGCGGTAGTTGATTATTACACTCATAGCATGCACATAAGTGATTTAATTAGCTCAAAACAAAGTATTGTTCCTGTGCGTAATTGGTCAGTGAATTAGGGTTTTTGGACTGTAATCAATCTCAGGCCCTACTTCTATTATGTGCGTTTTTGTCAAGCTAAGCCTAGCAATAAGTCTGATTAAAGATGGATTGGTCAATTTGAATGATGTTTTTTTAGTATTACTTTCCTATTGCAATGACAACTTAATATGGCAGCCATAGAAAGGTTTACAGACACATGTTTTCATGTACCTTTTCACACCTAGTAATCCACAATGCAATCATCACATACTAACATCAACATCCTTTAATTCTTGTGTTTATGTATTTGAAACCAGTAATTTTTTGGAAGTTTATGTTGCTAGCGATTTTGATTTCAGGAAGCATTAGAGCACTTAGCATGTATTGATCTGATAGAATTATGCAATGAAGCAAAAGTTGAGCATTGTCGGGCCACAAGGGACTTAAGAAGCTGTGGACGTTGTGTTCAAAGTGTGCTGAATTCGTGTGGTCATGCATCTTTATGTGAAGAATGCAGTCAACGTTGTGATGCTTGCCCAATTTGCAGATTTCCCATACCAAAAACTGGAAACAGATTATCTCTTCGTTTATATTATGAGTGCATTGAAGCTGGTCTTATTTCAAAGAGATTCGATGACAGATTTCAAGAAATAAATGGAGAGAAACAACCAACTGCTGATGTGGAAAGACTCTATTCGTTTTTTGATGTTGCATTGGAGAACAATTTGTTATCCCTGATCTGCCATTGTATCCTTAATTATTTTCAAATTTTTTTATAAAAGTTGATTTTTTTTCAATTTCAGATTTTCAGTTTTCCTTAACTGTTTGTCAACAGATATTACAGATGTTTGTATGGATGAAAGTGCTGTTTCTAGTGACCCAATTGTTGCTTTGTTGCTGGATGAAGTGGTTGTAAAAGAATGGTGCAAGAGGACATTTAAACATATTATATCAGAGCTTCAGCTTATCTGTATCCTTCATAATTTTAATTGTTATTTAATATTTTTATAAAGTGATAATCATTTTTCTTAATTAAATAAAGATAATCTTAATGTTGAGGAAATCAAAGAAAGATCAAATGCACTTCTCAAATTTACAGCGAGACTGAGCTGCATATCAACTGTTCTTGAAGAGTTAGAATCTTCTTTTAAAGATTCTCTTTCTGCACAGCTTCATGATATTCATCACTTACAGGAAAACATACTAAGGACAAAACAGGTTTGATTTTAATAAAAATGTTATATTATGGATCATAATATATTGATATCACACGAATTTCCAGCATATGGAGATGATAATTTGGTATACAAGATATCATTTTCTTGAAGATTTAAGTCGGCACAATAGTTTTTCTTCATGGAGATCTGATGTTCGTGAGAGAAAATCACTGGCAATCAAACGGGCATGGCCATCTCCAGTTGAGACCTCAATGCCAGGTGGCGCAATCCTATTCATTGAAGATGCTTTATCAAATCTTGATACACAACAGGAGTATACAGCTGATGATCTGGAGATTGCTTCTTTGCAAAAAGATGGAGGATTATGGTTTTCTAGAGTCAAAATAGAGGGAATGGTTGGAAGTTATCCTTTTGAAAACTTGAGGTCAGCTATTGATATTCTCTTCCTCTGTGGAAGTTCAGATCTTGTGGTAGCAAAACAAGCAATTGTATCCTTTTTTTATGTTTTATGGATAGAGATGGCTATATGGGCGGGCGGGTTTGGTAACATGTCAAAATGAGTATCTCCTTGACTTAGATCAGTTGTTATATTATCTATTTGACCGACTCTGGAAAATACCTGATGAAAAGTGGAGATTTTGTGTAGATGATTTTTCTGCTACATTTAATATACCAAGACATTTGATATTGGAATCATTTACATTCTATCTTCTTGATGACCCCAGTGATGAAGCCCTGCAGGTGATATCTATTTTATTAATGGCCAAAATATATTTTAGTACTTTTAACTTGGCTGACTAGGTAATCTACTACCATGAACTATTAAAGGTGCAACATGATACCTTGAACTTGACAATATGGTCGATTTAGTCCCCTGACTCACTAATTTGATCATGTTTTCTTGCTTGACTTACTTCCGTAGGAGCTTTTGGCGGATTAAGAAATATACGTTCATCTCAATATATTGATATTAGAGGTAAATCACGTGAAAAAACAACAACGAATCAATGAGCCAGGGTACTAAATCGACCATTTTGTCAAGTTCAGGGTAGTAGAAGACCTAGTCTGACAAGTTCAGGGTATTGAAATGCATTTTGGCATTCATTAATTATTAAATGTAATTTTTGCAAATGTCTATTTTTTCACTAAAGCTTAATCTATTATGTAATCATAGGAAGCTTGTCGTCTTCTCCCCGAGATTGCAGGGCCCACAACACATCCAAAAGTAGCACAAGTTCTATTAGAAAGACAAAATCCCTATTCAGCCCTAATGGTTTTAAGGTGGTCGGGAAGTGATAACGGGTCAAATCTGGTCTCACTTAATGAAGCTGTAACTGCTGTTCGGGTCAGAGTAGAATGCGGGCTTCTAATTGAAGCATTTATGTATCAAAGATCAGTTTGCACAGAAATTAAGAAAAAGAAAGCAAGAAACGAGATTTATAATGATGACTATATTAATAATAATAATGGAATAATTGATGGTTTTGAAGATGTGACAAATTTGTTGGAAATACTTGTTGTGGAAATTTGTCTTCTTTGTATTAGAAGGAATTTTGCGGATCGGATTATTGGGTTACCGTGGAATTCTGATGAGGAAAAACATTTACATAAGTGTCTTATGGAACATGTTTCTGATGATCCGTTATCTAATACAGGAAGTCTTCTTGTTGTGTTTTATTTACAGGTATTTTATCTGATTTTTACTAATTACTTTGATTAATTATTTCCCTAAATTGTATTTTTTTAGCGGTATCGATATGTGGAAGCATATCAAGTTGATCAGAAGCTTCAAAGCAATGAGAAGGATTTTATTTCTATGAATCCTGTCAGTGATGATGTTTTAACAAGATTGAGTTCTACACAACATTGGAGAGCAGGTTTAGTTGTAAGTTATTTTTTCAATTTTTTTTAAATATTCAGAATATTATATTTGTTGATTTATATTTTGTAAATTGTGATAGGTTAATTTATTAAGTTGTGGTTGTACAGGAAAAAAGCATACAACTATTACCAGAAGTCGAACAGCAAAAGGTAAAAAGTGGACAAATTACTGAATTACCCTCCTTAGAGAATGATGACAACAATGCTTCAGAACAACCCGATTTTCACGAAGTACACATCCCATCTCACATTAATTCTTCTATCTTATTCCAAATGGGTAATGAAACCCCATCACCAAAACCCGTCACCTTTAATGACACCGAAAGAGGGACAAACATGTTTAAATCCATCACTAAAACCTTCAAATTTGATGATATTACAAAATCTAGTACACCATTAAAAGAATTTAGCAGAGGTTCTTCAAGAATCCGGAAGAACAAGTTTCTCCACAATGAGTCAATTAACCAGATTCCAAATTTTGGAAATATTGCTGGTAATATTGAAGATTCACCAGGAGGGTTATTTAAGTCTTCTCGTGTTGATGGGATTTTAAAAACTTCTGGTAGAGATGTTGTGGATGCTTCAGATGATTTTATGGCCATCTCTTGGAGGTAAAAAGTAACTCTCCCTCGGTAAATACTTATTACTGCCTCTTTGCATAAAAACTATAATATTTTTTAAGGGGCAAAATTGTAATCTTTCCATCTAACTATGAATATGATCCTCAGCAACAAAGAAGAGCAAACAAACACGAAGGGTGGGCCCAGATGGAGATCAGACGACACAAGCGATTATGAAGATCAACAAAGCCCTGATAGACTGACAGGTGGCAACACACCTTCAAGAGGATTCAGAAGAAGTAGACGCACAGGGAGATGACTCCTTTGCAAACTTAAAATGTGTATTTTGCCCTCGATTAAACAAAATTATGCACGGTTGGATTGTTAATTGCTTGTTAGATGAAAGAAAGCCGGGTTTTGTTAGGCTGCATAGTTTTGTATCCTGTGTTTATTAGAAACTCATAAGTCAAATGTGGACTCTTTTAGTGTTTGGAATCTTGAACATCGTAGTTTGAATGGTAGAAGGATTGAAATATGTGGTTGAATTTTGATAGTTCATTTATTCATGAAGAAAATAGTGACATTCTATTAGTCTATTGATATCATCATTTACTTGCTTGTTCGAGTTGTATTGATAATTTGTATTTTAATATTCACTAATTTTGAGGTCGCTGGAAGTTGGCTGGAGTTGCTTTTGGAAAAAAGAAAAAAATCTAAAAAATTGAAATAAACTAAAAATAAGGAAATTTTGATCAATTTAGATGAAAATTGATGAAATAAAGGAAAAATGACAACTATGGGAACGAAATAACTTGACGGGGAAAAAAAAGCAGAATTCAAAATACCCACAAGCCAATTTCTGTAATTTACTCTATTTTCTATTTAATACTCACAAAATTTTATAAAAACAAATATCTTCATTTTAAACCTTATCTTAATAAATCATGGGACATCTAAAATCTATCTTCTCCTATATATGCAGCTACATATGATTTTGGTTTGACAACTCATCCATTTGAATTACTCTGATTGGTTGTTTATGCCACGTGTAATTCATTCATTGGCCAACGATTTCCTCTCAATTTTCCTAAGCCTTGATTTTCTGCGTTTAATTAATACCATCCGGATTTAACGTGGGCCATTCAAAAATACACGGAAATCATAATTCACATTCTTAAAATATGCATAAAATTCGGTAAATCTTAACCTATAATTAACAACTTTTCAAAATCCTAACGTATTTTTTAGGACTGATACAAGTGAATTAATACCTACCTAAATTACAACATATTATATATCGAAAAATAAGGCTATGATATTCAAATCATTCTTTAAATTAATAATTTTATCAATCATTCCATAAATCTCAAAAATTTAATTTATGGTTTTATTTTGGTCACGAGTTAAGAACATAATAATCCGACTTTATAGACAATACCATTACTAGATTAGTTAGGACATAAAATACACATATTAATTTATGGTTTTATTGTTTATACCATTTATGTATAAACAATACCATTTAGGAAGTGTTTTTTATACTTAATTGTTTCTTATCATTTCAATTTGAATAATTTTATCACGAGTTAAGAACAAGAACGGACTGAAGGTCATTTGTTGTGACAGATATGACAATTACACTAATTCAACAGCAAATGTGTTTACAAAGAAGTCTTATTTCGTCTATAAATTTTATGTAACATTTTAATATGTATCAAATTTTGTACAAACTCATCATTACAGCTATCGATTCTTATGTCATTTTAAAATTATTAATATTTGTTGGTATTTTTCTACAAAATAAATCTTGAAGCATGCCCGCCCAGTCGGGCGGGCTATGAAGCTAGTAAGTTTTATATACGAAAAATTTTATTGCTTCTTACTAAATTTTCTTATTTTATCTTCATATATGTAAAATGATTGACAATGAAATTCATTAAGTATATTTCATAAATTTATCTTTTGATTTGAACGTGTTATTCCTTTTGCATTTGATACTTTCGGTTTCCTTGCTCCTGAGGCGGTGGAGCTTCTCAACAGAGTCCAACGTGTTATGCATAGCAATGTTATGACACCTAGATCCACGAATGTAGTTTTTAAAAGAATTAGTTTTGCAATTCAAAAAGGAATAGCGGCGCAGCTTGTTGCCCGTTTGCCTTCTTTCACTATGTAAAAAACGTATTTATAATATATTTGAATCTTTCATTAAAAAAATAAAAAAAATCATTTGAACGTATTAAAATTTTTAAAAAAGACAAGTATTGTCTCTTCGTACAAAGAGCAAGAAGTGATGATTTATGGGGATTGGTTTAAGATGTTTGGGTCTACAATCAAGATTTTTGCTTTGACTAACAAAGGTCCAGCATTCTATAAAAAAACAACAAAATGAAGAGACTTTAATAACGATTAAACAATCCAACTTTCTCTTGGATATATGAGGAATCTTTATATCTTTATTGGATTTTGTTATTGTTTACATTATCCTGCACATATTGAGCCACCAATTATTGTTACTCTTTTATATTATACGCATGATTAGGTACTCTTTGTTCCAAAAAATAGCATGATATCATTCTACTTATAACTATACTTGATAATGTAAATCTTTTTCTATGTTGGAAGATTTTTGCAGTGGTCAATCATGATAATCTACGGATAATAACGATGCATATTATGTTGAATGTATATAAAAAATCAGAACCAGATATGGACTGAAAAAAAATTGAGGAGTTGCAAAGTCATTTTAACCAAAACATTTTAACCAAGAGCATCGATTGCACATTTTTTTCATTTAAGTATTACCTAAACCAAAAGATAATTTTAAATTTTTTAATACTATTCGATAATTTTGAAGAATTGCACGGATTATCAAGTTACATGGTAAGTCCCCACATGATCAGAACCCTAAGTAATTTAAAATTATCAAAAGAGAAAACGAACAAAAAGCAAAATAAAAGACAAAACAAATACATTAAAACATGTTTTTTTAGTATTATTATTTATAATGTGTTAACCTGAGGTATCCGAGATTTGCTTGTGAGTACGCGATCTAACTATTGATGTGGTTGTTTCCAAACCTTATCATATATGGTTACGTAAAAACATAATGAGAAAAAAATATCGTGTTTTCATCCTTAGCATGTATGTATGTATGTGTGTGAAACATAAAAATGTGAAGAAGAGATAAGGTGAAGATAAATTCCTTTTGTGAGGTTTGATAATAAAAGAAAGCCAAGTGTCAAAATAAAATTAATAAAATTTTACGATAAGGTTTGTAAATTATAAGATATCATGTGGTTATGTCAAACAAGTAGATCCCGACCACCACCCAATTCCTATAAAATAATTCTCAAACTTTTTTAGTCTTTATTTTCCTTTAACCTCTAATATATTACTCTGTATTACATTTTCTAATACGTTTTAACTTACCAATTAATTAAAACATAACTAGCCAAGTAATCATGGTTCATATAAATAATATAATTACCCTAATTATATTATATATATTAAATGGTGTTTGATGTATAAGTGTGTGACCCTTTAGGCTCACATACGTCTAGCCATATAACTATATGTTATGAACGTGAAGCATATTCCAACAGCTCCCACTTGCGCACGTCATAACAATCAAGTAGTTATACAAGCAAAAGTTAGATTCTAGCAACCCGCCAATGCCCCTAGAAGTACATGAGTGAGTTTCAGAAAAGTCCAGGTTCAAAGATTTTCAATCAGTTATCCTTTTGTTACTGATACTATGTTGAATTTTAGACAAGGATTAATGTCAATCTAAAATTTCAACGATTCTGTTTCTCGATCTATACATTGAAGTAGATTACCAAACCAATCAAGATTCATCTTGATTACCTTTGGGTACGGCCGTACAAGCATCTATTCAACTCATCGAGGGGCCCAGTAGTATCTAATCCAAACATGTGGAGGAACAAATTCTTTATTGACTACACGTGTTAGATATATGCTTAATATCAAACCTGAGGATGGTTCTTATAGCATCCTTATTCAGGTCAGCGTTTAACCACATCAAAGTTTGACACTCCACATACACAAACCAGCTTGCATCTCAAGTCAGAGGATAAGCGACAAAGCCTTTGTGAGATTCACTTGTGACATAAATCCAGGAAGTGATTTCTCATAGGTTGGGTCAGTCCAATTGTGCATCACAATGAACAACATGTGAGTTTGACTTCATCATCCTTAGTCATACTAAGATGATGTCATCAATGCCCTCAGATCTGTCTTAATAATATTCCCATATTATTAATATGACAATGGATAATTTAGAATATAAAACGCAGTAAATATTCAAGGATATAAACATGCAAATATAGAACACAGTAGATATTCATATAAAAACGATCATATCAAATATATCAATTTATTCAATATAAACTGCTCACAGTTCCATTATCCAAATACTAAAACAGATTTACATGAAACTACTAGCTTGTCGAAATCCAACGTTCCATTCATATTCAATATGTTTGGTACAATACATTGAGTTCGATAAACTATCAGCTAGTTAGTTATCTGTTTAAACTTTAAGAGTACGAAGTTCACGTATCTCGATAAATCATTCGAGTGTAGTGAACCTTCGTAAATAGGATCTAGCGTCATCACGACCTATTTCAAAACCAGCATAAGTATAGCAAGTATACTTAGTTTCAGTTCAGTATCTCCACCATAACCAAGGAACATATATCCAGTATTTCAAAAATACTTCAATGTGTTCTAAATAGTAATCCAGGGACTCTCTCGTGGATTCTCTTGGTATTTTCCAGTAAGGTTTCATGAGGACGTTACATTAGGTCTAGTGCTCCTTACAGCGTACATGATGAATGGAATAGCCAATACATAGGGGATTACATTCATTCGCTTCACCACATCAAGTGTGGAAGGTCCTTGAGTCGCACTCAAGTTTACATTGTGTGGCATACGAGTAGTTCCTCGTTTGGGAGTACCATTCTAAACCGTTTAGAATCTTGTCAATGTAAGCACTTTGACTTAAACCAATTAACCGCTTTGATCTATCATTATAGATCTTTACTCCAAGTATGTATGTCGTATCCCTACAATCCTTCATGTCAAAACATTTTCCAAGCCAGGATTTTCATCTTGTAGCATTGGTATATTGTTTCACATGAATGACATGTCATCAGCATGTATGACTTGAGAAACGACAACGCTCCCACTAGCTTTCATATATACACATGCTCAATTTGGGTTTTAGGTGAAACAAACGTTTTGATTTCATCATAAACCAAATCTCATAGTCATAGTACACTACTTTGGCAATAAGAATCCTAATGTCTTTAGTAACAGGCGAGAAGGTTTCATCATTGTCAATCCAGTGGGATTGAGTGTAACCTTTTGTTACTATAAGAGATTTATAGGTGTGTATATTCTCATCCATGTCAACAGTCTTACTGTTTTGAGAAAGATCAACCAAGTTCAAAACTTGGTTGTCTATCATGGATTACATTTTCGCATTCATAGCTTCAAGTCATTTTTCGAATTCAAAATTCGATAATGCAACTTGATAGTTAGGGGGTTCATTATGATCCTCGAAACTTTGCTCCTCAGCATCGACATAAATCTTTATCGTTCAGGTGCATGAGGTGTCCTTGCGGACCTACGAATGGGAACAACATCATTCTGTGGTCCAACATCTATATGTCCAGCCTCAGAATGATATTTGCTAGTGTTACCAAAAGGTTGTGCATCTTCGCTTTGAATCTTGTCAAAGTCTATAGTGCTCCCACTTGCTTTGTGAATTGAGACTGTTCTCAAGAAACTCAGCATACCGAGCAACAACAATTTGTTTTCAGGTGGGTAGTAAAATAGTAACGAACATACATTTTATAGATATGGGCTCAAGTTTGTTCGGCGTGTCTCGTTCCACGAGATCCTCACAACCCCAGATCTTCAAGTAAGACAAATTAGGGACTTTCCCATTCCATATTACATATGGTGTCTTTTTAACCTTTTGGTCGGAACCATATTAAGTATTCGAGCAGCACACTTCAGTGCATGCCCCTCAAAAGGATAGAGGAAGAGTAGTAGGACTCATCATAGATCGAACCATGTCAAGCAGGGTCCGATATCTCCTTTCAGACACACCATGATCTTGTGGAGTGTATGGAGGAGAGAATTGTGAGGCAATCTCACGTTGGGTTGGATGATCCTGAAACTCTTAGCTCATGTACTTTCCTCCTCGATTAGGACGAAAATACTTTGTTGTCTTGCCGAGTTGATTTTCTACATCACTTTAGAAAGCTTTGAACGTTTCAAAGATTTTATGATTATGTTTAATCAAGTAAACATAACCATAACTACTGAAATCATCAGTGAAAGTGATAAAGTAGGTGACACCTTCCCTAGTCTTAATTCTAGAAGGGCCGCATACATCAGTATGTATGAGTCCAAGTAGATTTTTAGCTCTTTCGCCTAACATGGGAGAAAAGCTTTCTTGTCATCTTTCCATAATATACAAGAGAGGCATTTAAATGATTCATAATCATTTGTTAAGAAGCCCGTCGTGTTGTAGTATCAAAATGCGTTTCTTGTTTATGTGGAAAAGATGACAATGCTCTAGGTAAATGGAATCCAAACCGTTTTGGAATCTTGAGTGCTACATTTGTATATAGAACTATCGTTTGAATTAGGATCATGCATATTAATTTCAAATATACTATTACAAGGAATAGTAATAAAAACATGTTAATTTTCATAAAACAAAATATCATAATCCATTATTCAACAAACGATAAAGCTAAACAATGCATAATTGAAAATTATTCAAAACAATAATTAACGCATTAGGAAGGATAAGATCACAGCTTCCATTCATTTAGCTTTCTACTTCACTTTTAATCTTGCACATTTGTTTAAATGTGAGTTCCACAACTAGTGTCATACACTCAAGATTTATCACGAAAAGTATAGAGTTCTATAATGAAGATACCTAATGTGCTAGCTAGAACACATTTGTCCTTCATCAACTCTGCCAAGTAGGCAGGACAATTCCTCCTTCAATGGCCAGTTTCATCGCAATGATGGCAAGAAATATCCTTTGCAGGTTGCTCCTTTTTAGCAGGTGGGGGAATCGTAGGTTTGGAAAAGTAAACTAGCTTATCCTTATCTAGACTCTTGCCTTGTGCTTGCGGTTTACCTTCCCTGATTGCTAGAAAAGTATTGGGTAACCATTGCTCAACCAGTATTACCATAGCATGTTATCAACGATTGTCTTCCCCATGCTATGTACTTTTAAAACACTTTTCATACTGGTCATAGTCCTTGGATGGTGAGGTAAGAATCAAGCTCATTCCAAGAACTTGTGGCAATGGGTAACCAAGACGTTCCATTTGATCAATATAGCACTTCGTATTCAAGATATAAATGCTATTTGATTGGCCTAGCCTGCTTGTAAGCGTGGAATGCTTTAACTGTTTTGAACAGTTCATGTTCTGCTTGTTGTTGAAATATCATTTTCAACTCGCTTATCGTGTCATATGCTGTGAGTTCCTCGAAGTTCTTTCGGATCTCGGGGTTCATGCTCACAAGCATAGGAGTAGCGACTTGTTGGTGTTCGTTAAAACGTTTCGGTAAATGCTTGACGAACAGCAGCAGAATCATTTGCAGGAGGTGCCTCAGGTAAGGCCTCTTATAGGTGTATCAACTTGTATACATCTCTAAGGACAATCCTTAGAGTTCGATATCAGTCGATAAAGTTGATATTAGTGAGTTTTAGTGTTCAAGAACTGATTTTAGAGTGGAGATACTTATGTTTTGATTTGTTGTTGTTATCTGTATAACACACAAAGTCAAAAAATAGTATTTTCAATAATAATTTTTTTTAATCAATTAACTACCCAATTAATTTTAATTAAAAGCTAAGATCCCATTGAGCTTCTATCACCGCATCAGTTGATCTGCTAAAGATGATAGATCCAATAGGTAGGTGACGATCAACAATTGCATTACTAGTGCAACTCTTAGAGGTATGGGACTTCATGGCACCTAGTGAACAAGCATCTAGGGTCAAGTGGCATGTTTGTCGCATCTTCGCCTCGAGTCAAGGTCTCACCGTTAACTCGATTAAGTCATCCAATGTGAAATCATGTCAAAATAGATCTAGGTCTCACGCATAGAGAATAATGACCTCGGATCTAAATTCAAACCACGTCTCACGTGAATTCAAAAATAGAAGCAAGTGATTTCAACCGATTGGACGGCGTGACTTAAATTTTAGGTATGGAAAATTTTAAGATAATTTTTTTTTAAGATATGAATGAATCATGTACTTCATTCATACCACTTCATAAGTCGGTTAATAAACGGTAAAAACATGTAACGATTATTAAGGTGTAAGTTCAAATCGTATTTAAACTTTGTTTAATCTCAAATACAAGTTTAGATTAAAAATTAATCATTAATGATTAACAAGTAATCATAGATGATGAAAAGTTTGGATGTTTTAATGTTTGTGTCTAAAATCGTATTTTAATTGTTTATTACTTGTAACTAATAGAAATGAAAACAACTACAAACATAAATAAAACATGCAACAAATTTTGTGTAAACCTCGACCGATTGAAATCCTAGGTTCGGTCACGTGAGTCATCACGACGGACCGAAGGGTCAAACTAGGGGACGGGCCAACATGAACCCAAACGGGCCTACATAAACCCAATGGGCTCCCACTTGCCCCATGACATTCATGGGCAAGTAGAAACCATCATTTTGTGAAAAAATGCAATCTGCCAGAAAATTCAGTCTGACTTCAAGGCCCGAAAAGTCACTGAAGGAATCTTCGGTGGTCTTCCCCACCTTCTGTAAAGTTGTAGGTCTCTGAGTTGCGGAACTTTTGGCGGTGGTTTCAGGTCCAACGGAATAGCCAATCTCCGGGAAAGTCTGTTTCCGTGCAGCTGCGCAGGAGGTGCCGAAAATTGTTGTGTTGTCCTCATCTTTTCTTCACCCTTGGTCAACAAATTACAAAGTATAAAGAAACAAAATACAACTATTCTAATTACTTTTACAATGAAATTTGCCCCAAAAAATGGCACCAAAAATAAAAGAAAAAAAATGAAACAAATTACAACAATTTAAGCCAAAAACACGGCTTTTCCCAAAACAACCAAACACAATCACATTCAATCACAAACGGTGTAGGTTTTCATCGGTTTGCACAAACAAGCAACAATTGACAAGGCTTTGGCTTGGGATATGGCAAAAATACAAGTTTTTCCATATAAAATATTAACAATTAAAATAAAATCCAAGCCAAATAATATAAAAAAACAATAATCAAGATTGATTTTTTATTTAGATTTTTGTAACTAGTAGCAATTAGGGTTCCAAAAAATCTAATTTTTAACCTAATTTTATAAAAAAAATTTGCTACTTTTTACAAAAAACTTGCTAATTAAATCATCAATATGATGGCTCGTGATACCACTGTTAGTGATTTACGGTTTAATCAAGTAAAACGCAGTGGAAATATAAATAAATCACTAATAACGGATCTACATATTGACAATCTAATTCAGCAATAATAAATCAAAGAGTTAGGATGAAATAATCATACCCTTGAAGCCTTTGATTGCACCAACGAATGAGGATGAAGAACTCCAAGAATTCAATATAGAATTCCTCTAATGGTATCCACACTACACCTTGTCTAAAACACCAATTGGATGCTAGTCCCTTACTCAAGAAATCAAAACCCACGTGACAACTAAAAGATATGCAAGTCTTTTTTTCCTTCAATGTCTCACACGTACAAAACAAAACCAAGAAAAACAAAATAATGTTTTGTTTCTCTTTTGTTGGACGTGCTTGACAAAACCAAAAAGGAGGTGAGAGTCTTTTAGTTACTTTCTGGGCGTGCAAAATCAAGAACACAATCTTGTGCGTTCTCGCATAGACGGCCGAATTTTGGAGAGGGAGAGATTAGGGTTAGGGTTAATCTTTCTTGCTCCCTAAGGTAAGTATATATTTCCTAATTACAAGTTAGGAGATATGACACTTAGCCCCTTGCCTTTTGATTCTTTATGATTACTCACTAATACGTTTTAACTTAACAATTAATTAAAACATAACTAGCCAAGTAATCATGGTTGATATAAATAATATAATTACCCTAATTATATTATATATATTAAATGGTGTTTGGTGTATAAGTGTGTGACCCTTTAGGCTCACATACGTCTAACCATATAACTATATGTTATGAACGTGAAGCATATTCCAACATTAATATCCTACGTGTCGATATACGCCAACTCAAAGGCCCCAAAAGAAACGTGGTGCTCATGCAAATCGATTTTAAACGTGTCCGTAATATCGAGATTATATGCAATATTTCAGTTTTTTTCAGAGTTTTAATATTGTTTTCTATGTTTATCGAACATTTTGGCACAATTATTGCGCGTTTCTTGAATATATCAATATAAAGTAGAATATTAAAATTTAATAGTTATGATATAACTACATAACGAAACATTTCCTTTTTTTTCATGACAAAGTAGTCAAAATTATACATATATAAAACTTATATTACACTATTTAATGGAATGTTTAGCAATTTCAACTAAAATTTGGTTTATTAATTAATTTAACGGAGTTTGTATTATTATGATAGAGAAATGTTCAAGAATTTTGGCTAGTTCCAAGGGATAATTAATAGCCATTGGATCAAGAAAAAGTCAAAGGTCAAGATCAAGATTCAAACCATACAAGCACATGTGCTTCAATACATCAATATCCCACCCACCTCCGGCGGCCGGAGACGGCGGTCGGCGGCAGCGGACGGCGGCGATGGGCGGCGGTCGGCGGCCGGAGGTGGCCGCCGCCGGTGGTGACCGGTGGTGGTGTTCGTGACTGGAAGCACATGTGTTTGAAACACATGTGTTTTGAAAATAAAGGAGTGTATATGTACAATCAAGCACATGTGTTTCAAGTAATGAAGCACATGTGTTTCATAACGTCAAGCACATGTGTTTCGTGATTCAAACACAAATGACTTGCTTGTAAGTTACATGTGTTCAGGAACAAAAACACATGTGCTTGGCTTTATGAAGCACATGTGCTTCATAATGATATGTTCGTCACTTGTTTTTATTTTTTTTCTTGTTAGTGAAGCACATGTGTTTCATAACGTCAAGCACATGTGCTTCGTGATTCAAACACAAATGAGTTGCTTGTAAGTTACATGTGTTCAGGAACAAAAACACATGTGCTTGGCTTTATGAAGCACATGTGCTTCACAATGATATGTTCATCACTTGTTTTGATTTTTTTTTCTTGTTAGTGAAGCACATGTGTTTCATAACGTCAAACACATGTGCTTCATAATGATATGTTTGTCACTTGTTTTGATTTTTTTTCTTGTTAGTGAAGCACATGTGTTTCATAATGTCAAGCACATGTGCTTCGTATGCTCCCCTGTGTGTTTAGGAACTCATGTTTTAGTGACTTGAAACACATGTGTTTCGTGACCTGAAGCACATGTGCTTCGAAGTAATATGTTGTGTTTTATTGAAGCACATGTGTTTCAATACATCAATACCACCACCACCCCATTGCCACCAGCACCTTTACTGTCAGCCACCACCACCGCCACCGCCCGCCGGCGCCGGCCACCGGCGGCGATCTGCGGCGGACGGCGGACGGCGGACGGCGGCCGGATGTGGCCACCGGTGGTGGCTGTAGGTGGCTGTTAGGTGGGGGATTATCTTGACCATCTTGATCCAATGTCTATGATTAATTCCTTAGGACTATGCAAAACCCTTGGACTTCCTAGAATACACCTCTATTATGATATACACTACTTATAATATCATTTTGTAGGGAAAAATATTATTACTCATTATTTATAATATATGAATAAGGGTCTTTCTATTGTGTGCCCCCTAGGTATACATTAACCAATACTTAATATCCATAGTTACCTTTTATACTTGTTATTTCATATTAATGGTTTGTCGGACATCTTGTAATACCTATGTTACCCTTATTATAATTAATAGATGACGAGCTTTACGAAATTAAATGTAGGGACAAAAAAGACTTTTAATGTTTGATATTATGTGTTCATAAGATATAAGTTATAAAAAGCCTATGAAAAATATGTTTTAATGTAATTTTATAAACATATTAGTTTATTAATATGATATGATTTTTATAAACTTATGAAATATAAATACATGCTTGTCGTTCTAAAAAAAAACACAATATGTGTTGAAAAGACTTCATTTTTAATGCTCAAAGGAAATGTCTCACACTCTCACATATGTTTGACCAAATTTTGATTTTATATCGTATTAATTACGTGACAAATTCCCTGATTTATGCGCGTAACGGTGGACGGAAGTAGAATTGGAATACTCACATTTTAGCACTTGTATTTTAGGCTGTGTTCACTTTTAACCCCATTCTTTCTTGTACTTCCTCCATTTCAAAATAAGTGATACACTTTCCATTTTTGGGTGTTTCAAAATAAGTGATACACTTTAAAACTTTCTTTATTTGGTAAAATATAGTGGGATTCATACTCACTAATTATCTCCTTTAATAAAGTGAAATGACACATTTACCCTTACTTTTACTTTTAAACATCATTAAACTCACTTTAATCATAATATGTGGGACACATCACTCACTAACTATCCAATTTAATCTAATTTAACATTCATTATAATCTTTTGCCTCAAAAAACGTGAAAGCTAATTTGTACTTCCTCCGATTCAAAATAAGTGATACACTTTGGGTTTCACGGTTTT
The DNA here is from genome assembly GCA_963853835.1 of Calendula officinalis. Classification (NCBI taxonomy): domain Eukaryota; kingdom Viridiplantae; phylum Streptophyta; class Magnoliopsida; order Asterales; family Asteraceae; genus Calendula; species Calendula officinalis. Next base: position 29,679,448 of record OY970835.1, on the reverse strand, counting down.
TGAGGTAAAAGTTTATAGTGATGGTTAAATTAGATTAATTGGATGATTAGTGGAGATTGAGTCCCATACATTTTGAATAAAGTGGGGTTAATGATGTTTAAAAGTAAAAAGTAAGAGTAAATGAGTCATTTCACTTTGTTAAAGTAGATAGTTAGTGGGTGAGGGTCCCACTTTTTTGTCAAATAAAGTAATTTTTCAAAATGTAACACTTATTTTAAATCACCCTAAAAAGGAAAGTGTATCACTTATTTTGAATCAGAGGAAGTATTACTTATTTTGAAACAGAGGAAGTATAAAGGTTCATAAAAAAGAGAAGATGTTGAAATTTCATATAACGACTTTCTAAAACTTTTTTATCCCTAATCAAAATATTATCATCCTTTGGTATTGACTATTTTCTTGTATTCATGGTTGATAATGATTTGTAGTATATGTTATGCCATTATTTTATAATATTTTTTTTTCGATTTTATTTTATCTTACGTTAAACTTAGATATCAAAAGCTTATTATAATGACCATGAAAAAAAAATTAATCACTTAATATTGGTGTATATGAAACAAGTATACCATCTTTGTTATGTTTTGTAAGGTTCATCCCGAGTTCTAAAATTTCTTAGGTTGAACGGTATGGGTCAAGTGTGGTGGCCGTGGTGCTGAGGTGGAAGGGATTGCTCGCCGTGAAGATGCTTGGAACACCACCCCCCTCACGCCGGGGGGGGGGGGGGGGGGGTCCCGTGGAGAAATGTGGCCACGGCCACGAACGAGAACGGCGTGGAAGATGGATTCGAGGAGCATTTGGCCACTGAAATATACCAGAACCCAGAAAAAATACCCGCTGGCTGGATAAATTTGATATTGCTGGCCGGAGAAATTTACCGTTGATGGAGAAAGCGGCTATGAAATTTGGTGGAGAAGATGACCTAGGGTAGTAAAATGGGTTAGGCTTATAATATATATTGGTTTTTGGGCTAATGGGCCAGACTTCATCAAATAAAATTTCTAGTTAAATACAAAAAAAATTACTACTCAGACGCATGCCTTGCAAATGGTATAATTGGTTAATAAATGTTTTTATGTTTAAAAAATAAATGAAAAATAAATGATGAGATGGAAATAAAAATGGTGTGATGTGATGTGGTGAGTATTTCCTGGATAAAGTGGTGTGGTGTGGTGTGATATGGTTGCTGAGGTGGCAGATGATGTGGCAAAAAATTTCAAGTGGTGATGGTGCTCATACCCCATAGCCTTAGGCTTTCTTAATGGCTTTCTCAAATAAAAATGTATTCCTAGTTTGCATAGTATGTCAGTCAACCTTGTGTATATAAGTTTCACTTTAACAAATTGATCCGAATAAGTACAAGGACTCCATTTGTCAATTACTAGAAGTACAAGGTAATAATGAAAAATATACTTGGTCCATACTATTTACACATTTATTTGCAAACGGATCATATCATGTTCTCTCTCCCCCTTTTGTCATATGTTTTTGATCCTATCCTACCCTATATATGAGGCCTAAATTTGAAGAGGGTTTGACACCATGGCAATTCCAAGCATTCCTATTCGTCCATAATGCCACTTGGAATTCCCTGATTGGTCCACGTCATTTGCACTAATACAAACGAATCTGGTACAGCTTACGGTCTACATTCATACGCTCCATATACGGCAAACGAATCTGGTACGGCTTACGGTCTACATTCATATGCTCCATATACGGCTTCCTACATACAAGGAAACAAATAAATAACTATTTAAAAGATCCTACATACAAGGAAACAAATAAATATTTAAAAGATCAATCAGCGACTCAATCGTATTTATTCAGAAGTGATACACGACTCAATATAATTTCCATAAAACCGGCATTCTATGATTACGGCATAAAAAGTTGGATTGTGCAACGGAACCAGACTTCGGATATTACGGATTACGTCATAAAAAGCTGGATTCTTCATTTAATAAAATGCTCGTGTAACATTTCTTCATTTACCGTTTTTTTGTACAAAATCATCATCACATCTATCGATTATTATGTCATTTAGAAATATATAAAGTTTTTGGACATTTTTCTACATACTAAAATTTACAGCATACCCGCCCATCGGGCGGGTTTTGTAGCTAGTTCATCTCTATATAAAAAAACTTGATTCAATCTCATTTTATTAAATTCCCCACCAATATCAACCCAAATCCCTAATCCAATCTAACCAAAAACCCACCGAAAGCATAATTCTTTACCCCCAATTCCTTATACCTTCCCCGTTTGGATTACGTACCACAATTCATATCCATCATCCCATTTCTATCCGCTACGATCGATTCTCGAGCATAAGACATAATCGCTTAATCAGCGATGACTAGGCGATGCTCTCATTGCAGCAACAATGGGCACAATTCACGAACTTGCCCTAATCGAGGTGTGAAGTTATTTGGGGTTCGGATCACTGATGGATCGATCCGAAAGAGTGCAAGTATGGGGAACTTGAGTCACTACACTGGATCCGGAAGCAGTAACTTCCTCAATGGATTTCCCGTCGGCGGCGGCGGCACCGACCTTGATTCGCCGGGAGATACTCCGGATCATAACGCCGCCGCTGACGGGTACGGGTCGGAGGATTTTGTTGCCGGGTCGTCTTCAAGCCGTGAAAGGAAAAAAGGTAAGTTTTTTTTTTATGGTTCTTTTGTTTATTCATTTTATCATTCAATTTTGCAAAGCTTTGAGTTGCTGGTTTTGATTCAAGTTTGTAGGTCTTCTTCATTTTTAACCTAATTTTGTGTTTTGATTTATATGATTAATATTTGTAATTTGTAATTCATACTATCGGTTTGAGATTATCATGTCTAAATTGAGGTTAAATTGATTACATTTTAACAATCAATTTGATCCTAAAATTCGGATTTAAAAATTGTGTTGTTAATCATAGCTAAGCATTACTCTCACAGCACTATAATAGAAAATTTATGGTCTATACTCTATAGTCTATTATAATTATGAACTTCTAGTCACCTTTTTATTGCAATTATGGTGCTTAAATTGTTATTATATGTGATTATATTATTGGGTTGATAATTAATTGTCATATAAACACTTTAATGGTATGAAAGTTTGTATCTTTTTATAAAATGGGATGTGGGTATTTGTTTTTCAGGTGTTCCATGGACAGAGGAAGAACATAGGATGTTTTTATTAGGTTTACAAAAGCTTGGAAAAGGCGATTGGCGTGGAATTGCAAGAAATTATGTGATTACAAGAACACCAACTCAAGTTGCAAGCCATGCTCAAAAATATTTCATCAGGTTAAGCAATATTTCTAGGAGAAAAAGACGATCCAGCCTTTTTGATATTGTAGCTGATGATGTAAGTATCACTTAACTGACAGTTGGGCTAACGAGTCACTTAAATATAAAAGACAAAATTTATTTGGGATGTTTTGAAACATTTTATTCATTTCCTTTTTTGTTTTTCATAAATTTGTGTAGTCACCAGACACTCAGATGATTTCTTCCCATGATTACCCGCCCGGTAACCCGTCACAACCCGAGACTCAATCCATCAACAACCCGTTGACCATACCAACACTAGAAGAAGAAGAATGTGAGTCAATGGATTCTGCAAACTCAACCACGGTTGACTTTCCCGTTGACCCGACACACGCGCCATTAAATCTTGAAACTACTCAATGCTTGTATCCAGTCATGTATCCAGCATTTGTATCTCCAATCATACCCGTTGCTATCCCGTATTGGCCCGGACCCGGGTCGGGTCAAGGTCAACCCACATCGGTCAAAACAGAAGCTCATGAGATTCTTAAACCGACAGCTGTCCATTCGAAAACACCGATAAATGTTGATGATCTTATTGGTATGTCGAAGTTGACTTTAGGTGAATCAATTGGTGATGGAAAGACAACTTCATTGAAATTAGTTGGAGGTGGGTTGACCAGACAATCTGCATTTCATGAAAATAATCCGGGTTCAAGGAGTTCTGATATGGATAATAACCATAATCCGATTCATGCAGTTTAGTAGGTAAAAAAAGTATTTAGTGTTTTTTTTTTTTTTTTTTTGTAATTTTATTGTGCGTCTTTGATGTTAGGAAATCGTTATACAAACTGCTAAAAACTTTGGTGTAGTTTTTAATTTAAATTATTTTGTTATCGTTACAACAATCAGTTTTATTACGTGTGATGAAATGTGTCATATTAGCATTATCCGAAAAGCTTGAAATTTATGCAGTTTTGATGCATATGTTTTTTGGGACCCATTTGATCCATGAAAATTGGTCTATATGAGCGCGAAACGCCCTTCACAATGACTTGACCAAAAACAGCTCCAATGTTTCCAACACCTTGAATTGTTATCCTGAAACCAACGATCCAAAGGAATATCAGAGTCATTTGTGAGAATATTTCTCCATAAACCAACGATCCAGAGGATATCAAAGTCAGTTGTGAATTTTGAGAATATCTCTCGGGAGATTTGAATCGATACCAACTAGGCCCCCACTATCACCATGGATTGATACGATCACTGATTTCCACAAAGTTGTTAATATGAGTTTATTAAGCTTAGATAAACCTAATACGCTTCATAAATAAACCCTCACAAACCATCCCTATGATAAAGTGTTTAGACACTTTGTGGTCTTTGCCCTTTATGTTAGATATACAAGTTCTATTATATTTCTTAAAAAAAATTATGATTTAAATGATGTAATTCTACATAGTAGTATTAATATTAATAATTTAATATATATCTAAAATTAAAAAACTATAGAAAAGCCGTTATATCCGAAATTTCAAATAGCGGTAGGTGACCCGCAAGTTGATTTTGCACACAATTACAACGATTCAAAATTCGGTCACGCTGAGTTCCAGAATATTTAAATGAAAGAAAAGAAAAGAAAGTAAGAGAATAGAAGAGAAAAGAAGAGATATTAAGAAGAAAATATTTTTCTTTCTTGTGTTCCCGAATCGGATAAAAAAAGAAAATAAAATTATCAATTTTTGTGTTCCCGAGTTGGAGAGAAAGAGAAAAAATTAGCACATTTACAATTTTATCCTTAAAATATAAACAAATTAGGTAATATCAAGGGTAACTTAGTAATTGTAAATAGATTTAATTAATTAAAAGTTATCTTCTCTCCAAATCTTCCCACTTTTGGGATGAAGATTAGGAGAGAAAAAATGCCCAAATTTTTTTTCTTCTTCTCTTCCTTTCTTTTAATAAAATATTCTAGAACACAATTTTTTTTTTTCTCTTCTTTCCAACTCTTTTCTCTTCCCTCTAAATCATTCCTCTGGAACACAATGTCAAAGACATTACAGGAGGTAAGATATATATAGTTAAATATATGGGAGGAGTTGAATTAGGAGAGGTATAAAAGCTCATAATAATTTATTCAACATTTAGATCTCAACATCACCTTTCATAATTCAGAACTAGTTTAATTAAAGATGTAAAAACCTACAAGTATTTGTAATTTAATACTATCAAAACATGTTTGAAGACGACACCACCAATGCCAATAGCCCAATACCGATACCAGATGAATCGTAAGATTTAAATGCTAGATTTAACATCTTCGGAGTACAATAACGACTTCCAACTCGGGTTTCTTGCTAGAAAAGTCTCCTGCCATGTGCAAAACAATACATTAGCTTCATTTTACTTACAACTTGTAACCCGGTCCGACTGGTTATTAAGGCATCGCCGGTTCTATTCAAAATTTGGGTTTTAAAACCCCATCGCTAATAGGCTCTTCAAGATCAAAGAATTACAAGAAATGCCAATTGTTCATGAGGTTCAACTTTCAAGTTAAAGAACCATAAAACAAAAACATTACATCAGTTGATAATTTATTTCCCTCGATCGACGATATAATCCATAAATTTGTCAAGCCAATTGAGCCTTCAATTTCAAGAACAAAAAAAGAATAACATTTTATCAAAATACAAATCGTTCTCTACAGGTGATGTAATCCTAAGAATTTCATATATAAGAGAGGAAAAAGAACAGACTACTGTATTTCAGATCAAAGCACACAAATTTAACATCACTTACGTTGCTTGAAAAAAATTTAATTCAGAAGTTATAAGAAGTGCTTGACGATTACCGATCAGGCGAAAAAAACATTGGATAGAAACCCTAGAAATTGATGTGCAAAATTGAAGAGGGATGGAGCTTACAGAGATGTAAGAGCAGGTAGGGATGACGGATAATGAATTGGATTGAGCGTGATTGAAAGCTGCAACTGAGAGATGCGAAGCTAACCCTAAACCTCTTTTGCTTGACGGAACGAAGGTGTGAATTATATCCATCACTTTACCACCGTTAATCAAATCATACTGCAAGTATGCTTCTTTGTCCTCTGTTTCAAACCTTCTCTGTTTTTCGTTCCATACTATCTTCACCGTCCCCGTCACTGCTCCGCCGCTTCCCGTCGCCATTTATTTATGTCGGTAGTTTACTGTTGACTTGAGCTATGTTCTGTTTGTGGTCTTCACACGCAAATGGTAGTAAATTATCATTTCATAAATGGTTAAACTTTAAAGGAGTTAAATGCATTTAAGTAAACTAGCAGGCTACCTGCGCAATGCGGTGGCGGGTACTCTATAACTAAATTTGACGGCGATCAAGTAGCGGGTGGTGACGACGGTAGTGATAATGGCTGCTGGTTGTGGTCGTGCGGATAGTGGTTGCTAGTTGACTGAACGTTTTAAGTTTATACGTTATGTTGAATGCTTTTTTGGGATAAAACAAAGTATCAAGTAGATCAATTGGTTAACACACAATCCATACTAGCAAAAGGCCTTGGGTTCGAATATCCTAAGCAATATTTTTTTTTATTTTGTGATGTTTAAGATGTTTCCCAAAGTAAAAATTTAAGATTAAGTTTAAGACTAAGACATTCTAAACTTAGAATGCCTAAATGCTTTAAAAAGGAGTAAGATTTGATTGGAAAAAAAAATGCTACATCCCAAAATTATTGTCCACTTTTCCTTTTTGATATGTCTCAAAATTATTGTCCACTTCAAAATTCAACCAATCAAAAAATAATTAGGTGGCAAAGAAAAATTATATTGGTTATACAGTGTAATAAATGTATTTTTCTTAAACTGTGTGATTTTTGTCTGTAGATAATAATTTTAAGACGGGGGAAGAAATAAGTTATAGATCCAAGTTTTGAACTCACAACCTACCGGTCATGAGGCATGCAATTTTCGAGATGAGCTACAATCACATATGCGTTATCTATTACTTCATCCGTATCAAAATAAGTGAATCTATTTAAAGTTCACGTTTTTTTAGGCAAACTAAGGTAATAAGAGATTAGTGAAATTAAATGGGATAATTAGAAGGGTGAAAAAGTCAAATATAGGAAGATGACAAAGATAGATGGGACCCCACACCTTTAATGATGTGTTAAAGATGGATAAGTAAGGGTAAAATGGTAATTTTAAATATAAAAACTTACCAAATAAGGTAAATTATTAAAGTGATTCACTTGACATACTCATGTTAACAATCTTTCTTTATCTTCAGTTTTTAAGATACATTATTACAAAATATATACACACAAAAATCATAAAACTTATATTAAATTGACGTGAGCCCCACCTAAACTTTTTCCCAAAACTGAAATGTCCAACCGAAGCAATCGAAGTGACCGAGCTTGCCAATGGGGGAAGGCAACCGAATCATTAGGTTGCAGGCCCAATGATAGAAGAGCGGACCCTTTTGTTTATGGAAGCTCATGATCGTGTTAGAAAATAGACTTTACTGAAAAGACCATAACTTTTGACTCGAGTCTCTGTACCAGGATTAATTATTGCCAAATCGAAGCTTGAGACGAAGGGTACGACATGATAAACAGCCGTAGGTGGTTTACCAAACTTCCCAGCCCAAAAAGCCTTGTTTTGGACACTTTGGTGCTGTTTGTTTTTTGGTAGAAGGTCTTTCTGGTGTCTTTTGTCTTCGCGGCGCAGACCACGAGCAGAAAAGTCATCGTGCAAATGTTTTCTTTTTGGAAGCTCGCAGACAAAAAAGATGTCTGCCAAATGTCTTTTTGGCACAGACTTGGAACAAAGCTTTTTATGTCTGCCAAACTCCAAACCTAAACATGTAACATCCTGAAATTTCAGTGAAATTAAATAATAACTTAAATTACAATTTTATTGATCTATGAGCTGACCGTTCAACAACCATGTGACGTTTTGTGTTTTGTGGATTAAATTAAGAACATGTATATGACGTTTCGAGTTTAATTATTTAATGGGCTTATTATAAGTTACGTTTTAATCCCGAGTTAGTGGCGAGGCCGGCCAAAGGCCAAGGCCGAAATCTGGTCATTAGTATTCTATGTGTGACCGACTAAATATTTAAGTGGGGGCCGAAATCCTTTAGCCCATTTACCCTTAAGTCCGGCTAGTGAAGAGTGGGGTTGAACCCATCAATTTCGTTTCTGGATAGGACCAGACCTTTTATCTTGTGGCCTTATTGCTAATTCCTCTCAATACTAATTACCCATTAATCCTAAGGCCCTATTAATCATTCCAGCCGACCCTAAATTCCATTGGGTTTCGTTCATCAAGCATAGACGAGAGATGAGAGATGAGAGCTGAGATCGGTGATGGAGAAGGAAGAAACAAGCCGCTTCATGTCATCCTCTTCTCCAATCGTGCATGGGCAGCATGTAAAGGCAAAGACCGAGAAATCATTGTTGTTGTCTATTTCGAGCAAAAGGAATTCTGAGCAGTACATCACGCCAAGGACCTCTTCTCATCGTTTACTTGTGACTTACGGTGGGGTTGCTGCTATTCTCTTGCTTCATCTATCACACCTTCATTCGTTTTCTGGGTTTTTATTCATTCGTGTCTGAGATTCTGCGCATGTCGAGCAGCCAAACAGGAGCAGAAACTTGGTGATGGTTGGTGATAATCGTGTGAGGAAGAGAGTGGAAAAGCTTGTCGTATCGGAAAAACGAGCAAGTGTTGGACAAGTTCTAATGGTGCTGCAGTCAACGAACCAAGAGAAAGAAGATCAAGCAGAATCGGAAATAGGTAAATTGTGCTTCTCATTCTTTTCTTTTCGCCGACGGTGAATACCGAGCAGATTTCGTTTCCCCTTGTTCCTTTAAAACTCAATTTTATTATTTAGGTGATGAAGTTTTGGAACTGATTACGAGTTCGAGCAGAAGAGAACCGCTGGTGTTGTGTTTGTTTAAATCCGAGCCTTAACCGAATGGTAGAATCTTACTCCCATTGTCCTTCGTTTTCAAGGTTGATATATCTCGGTTTGGTTGTTAACTCTTGATCGTTTAAATTATTTTGTGATTTGTTTCGGGCCTAAGTTTTATTTATTGCGAGTCACCATTCTGGATTTTTTTTTTGGGTTTCAAACTGTCGGTCGCTGAATTATATAATGTCGGGTCTCGGGGCTGGTTAAAGACCATGAATTACAACCTACACGTTTCGTTAAACGAAAAACCGGAAACCGAACCCGTAGGGTTCTTGGTTTCCTAAACCGCAGAGTTTTTCTAAATAATGAATAGATTCGTTGTAAACATGTCTCTGAGATTAAAAAGTGATTTTGGGGCAGTCGGGTGTCTCGGGAATAGACGAGTTAATGTCGAGAATTAAAATCGGGTTTTAATATCAAATCGAATTCCTGGCAGAATCTGTTCACGTTATTAGAGTCCGTTTTAACACACTTAAAATACGTTTCTGAACTTTTGGCCCGTGCTAGTCTCTAGTTTTCTGAGTCCTCTTTCCGTTTCCGCTGACGGCTCATTAATCTGATTTGTCGTTTAAAAGTTATCATTGTTTTAAGTAAACCATCGCATAATAGTTTTCGGTTCAGCTATTCTGTCTTGTGAGCCTGTTTTGAGCCCTTTCTGTTTGGATTTAGCTTCCGAGGTCTTCCGTAAAATTGTAGTCCTCTGAGTCATTTAACTACTGTAAAAATTTGAATAATATCTAGTGAGCGGTTTGAGAGTTATAGCCGTTCCCGTGAAAGTGCTGAGTGCTGTTTAGTTTCTGCTGAAACAACCTTTGAGTCTAATCCTAACCCGAGCTTTCTTGTACTTTGTAGGACCCTTTAGGACCTGTTAGAGACGCTCTTCAGTACCGAGGATATTTAGGAGCTTACGGTTATTCGAGGTGGGTAATCTCACTATAAACTTGTACTTACTTTCGATTCATGATTATGTGCTATGTGTTGTGAATTGTCTTGTTGATTGAGCTTGAGTATTGATTGAGTGATTTATTGGAGTTATCTGTGATTTGAGTTATCTGTGATTTGAGTTATCTGGAGCCTGAGTATCTGAGTTTTGAGTTCTTGAGTTAAAACATTAAACATAATATACTTGAGTTGTCTTGGCACCGAAGAGTACTGGTGCCAGACATTTTGACTCAACACCGAAGAGTACAGGTGTTGAGCCTTGAGTTGTGTGAGGCGGGTCGAGGTTGATCTCTCGTCCCAAGTCACACAAGCGCGCTATATAAATTTAAAATCTGAGAAAATAAACTTGAGTAATTGAGAATTGAGTAGAGTCTCTGGGGATCACTTATGTGGCTTGAGTTGTTTGTAATTATTTGTTTATTTTGATATTATTCACTCAGCGGTGGCTGACCCCAATCACTCCCCCATTTTTTCAGGTACTAGTAAGGGCAAAGAGAAGGTCAACAGTTGATGGGCTGCATCTTTATTTATTGGATTTGGAGTTTTTAAAAGTTTGTTTTGAGTCAAACATAATTTTTAACCTTTTTATTTATTTCCGCATTAAAGATCATGAGACGGTTTATATTTTTATCTGAGTTGGGACCTTTTCATTACTTGTACTTGGGGAAATTTTATTAATTAAATGTTTTAATTTTTTTTTAAATTTCTCCTGATTTTTGGGTTGTTATAAAACAAAATATAACGCCTCCCCTAAATACGTCTGCTCTCTTCTCCCAAGATTCAATCGACCCTCACCGCCCCTTCACCGATCGTCTTCTCCCCTCAAGGCCACCGCCTCCTCCTCATCCTCAACAGACGCCGCCGCCGCCGCCACCGCCTCCTCCTCCTGAACAATCGCCGTCACCGCCTCCTCCTCAACATTTTTCTCGCCGTCTCCTCCTCAATCGTCCTCAGTCATCGACGAAATTAGGTATGTTTTTCTGATTTATATTATTTATATGAAATTAGATGTTCAAAAGTTAGGTGTTTCATATCTGATTTATATAGTATCCATAATGTGTTAGTGGTCATAGTTTTGCTGTCAATTAAATCAGGAGTTATGACTCAGTTTAAAATCAGTTCATCAAGCTTGTAGAAATTGGATTTTCAATTGGTTAAATTGGTGGAGATACATGACCAAGAAATTGGATTTTATTGTTATGTATGTTGGAATCAAATATGAACAAAACACAAATTAAGAAACAAGAAACGCTTCTGTGTATATTCCACTTGATTCCAGCATTTGTGTTTTATTCATATTTGATTCCTACCAGTTGATGGAAATCAGTCCCTCATATGTTTAACACCAACACACACAACACATAACTTAAATGAAAGAATAATTGATTTTGATCAATAGTTTATGTTGGAATCAAATTGGTGGAGATATTTGGTTATGTATGTTGGGTTTTCTATGCATCTAGCCACAATTTGTTTAAGGCGGAAATCATAAACAACTTGGTAGAACATTGACCCGATTAAAACTGTTTGGACCGTTAGGTTTACAATTCTAACGCAACTAGAATTATTTAATAACTAATTACATAATAAATTCAAAACTTACATTGTTTTGGTTTGGCGAGGATGACAAACCTTGTGATCTCGTTCTTGCCAGATTCACACTATGCCTAGGATTCAAGAAAGAATCCCTCTATCGTATCACACCCAAGGGTTATCACAAACATGACAATATACCACAACGTAATATAAAGCACCTTGAGAAAACGAGTACCGAAAACTAAACCAAAAACTATTTCGGTTCCGGCAGCGGCGGCGCACGGCGGTGAGGCGGTGGCAGCGGCGGTCCGACGCTGGCAGGCGGCGGCGGCTTCGGTCGACGGTGGTGGTGCTCGGCCGAATGGGTACAAGGGCAAGCAAGAGTGTTTAGGTTAATACCCTTTAACCTCTATATATAGTGCACTAACCCTAATTAGAGTCAAACTCTAATTAGGTCAAAGCCCGTCACCACCAAGCCCGGTCCATCCCTATGCCTACCCCAAAACCATCATTTAATTAATTAATAACCCATTAACTAATTAAACCCGTTAAGCCCGATAGTCTATTTAATTAAACAATTAATTAAACACTATGTTTTCTCGTGTTCGTTGATTCCTCGAGGGCAACCCGAATAGGACTCTAAAATACCCGAACCGGAATACCGGTTTATTTGATGTGTTGGACACCAATTCCAACAGTCTCCCACTTGGACATCTCATCAACTATAAACGGTACGCGTTCGTGTATCCTTTAGAGTGTGCATAGCATGTGCAGCTGCTGAACTCTGAACTATCAGAAACAGTCCTACGATAAGTGATCATATGTCCTTCGTTGCACGATATCATGTAACTAGTGACATGGACTTGTCAATCACTCTAGTTACGATTATGTTTCCTGATTCGAGATTTATGATGACGTTTTGACTACATAATTGAACTTTCAATTTAGTCATGACCTGCGCAGGTACTTTAGTGTCACATCAAATCAACAGGGGGCCCATAGATATCTCCTCTATCACTTTGATCAGAGGGAACGAATAAACCTTAACTACACCATCTTCTTTCATAGTCATCACATGACGCATGGAACTAATCTGTATAGCTACCAGTTACGAATAGCGTTGGAGTTAGACCAATGCATCATGAAATCGTACTAAGGAAATGATGCATCTTGGTTTTAAGACTCATACGATATTATCGCCTCACAATTACCCATGATTATGTCCATGGGGTAATTCTTTGAGCGTGGGTTTGTCCAACATTTAAATACACCTTTTAAATGCTCATGAGAGTAGCAGCAATCTCCATGCAATGTTCATACTTTTGAACAATCTACTAACTCTCCCATGACATCTTAATTCAGTTCTCATTCCCATGAGAACGACTGACTGTGGACGTTCAAGTAATCTTTTAGATTACTTTGGAATAGGTTCTAAACATGCAAAAGGTTGAAATGGAATAATTAAATACTATATGAATGATAGAACACTTGCAAATTATTTAATCTCCATAAATAAATCATCAATTCATATAATTTAATTTTCACTACAAATTTCAAATGAATAACACTTTAAGATAAGTCACTATCAAATCTAATTCCTATCGTCCTCGCATGAGCATCATGCTTGGCACGACTTAGTGCTTTAGTGAAAGGATCAGCCGGGTTGTTTTCCGACGATACTCTAGTCACTATGATGTCACCTTCCTCAACACGCTTTCTCACATAGTGATATTTTTTGAGTATATGCCTAGTTCGACTGTGATCTTTGGATTCTTTAGTCAAAGCGACTGCACCTTCATTGTCACAAAAGATTTTCAATGGGTCCTTGATGCTTGTTACGACACCAAGATCACCAATGAAATTTTTTAACCATGTGGCCTCTTTTGCTGCCTCACTAGCAGCAATATACTCAGATTCACATGTAGAGTCAGCGACTGCCTTCTGCTTGGAACTCTTCCAAGTGACAGCTCCTCCATTTAACAAGAACACCCACCCTGATTGTGAGCACGAGTCATCTCTATCCGTTTGGAAACGCGCGTCACAATAACCTTCCACAACAAGTTCGTCTTTCCCGCCATACACTAAGAACATATCCTTTGTTCTCCTTAGGTACTTGAGAATCGTTTTCACCGCAGTCCAATGATCGTTGCCAGGGTTGTCCTGGAACCGACTCACCATGCTCAAAGCATATGAGACATCCGGACGAGTACATATCATGGCATACATGATCGATCCAATCGCCGAGGCGTAGGGGACTCGACTCATCTTCTCCAGTTTTTGCTCAGTACTGGGACATTGACTCTTAGACAATGTTATGCCATGATTCATGGGTAGATACCCTTTCTTGGAATCAACCATACTAAAACGTTTTAGTATTTTATCCAAGTATGTACTCTGGCTCAATCCTATTAGACGTATTTCTCTATCTCTGTATATCTTTATACCGAGTATGTACGCTGCATCTCCTAGGTCCTTCATTGCGAAACATTTTCCCAACCAAGACTTCACATCTTGCAGCGTAGGAATATGATTTTCAATAAGGAGTATGTCATCCACATACAGTACTAGAAAGACTACAACGCTCCCACTAGCTTTTATGTAAACGCATAACTCATCTTCACTTCTAGAGAAACCAATGTAACACCCGTATTTTTAAAACATCGTTTAAATCATTTAAAATACATTTTCCCAATATTTGACATATTGTCCAAAATACAGTTTAACAAAAACTTTAAAACCTATATCAGAGTTTATAAAAATACGGTGTCACCAAGTATATCAAAACCATAGGTAACGGGATCTACCTATTAGCTCCCGAGCTAAACATCTCTAGGTCACTTCTAGTGCAACCTTCTATCACTTCAAACCTGTACCTGAGTACACAGCCACAAACAAACGTAGTACGTGAGACAAAATAGTCTCGTGAGATACATGGGTTTTAGACCCCAATAATAATAGTCATTTCATAAATATATAAACATATATATAAACTACATAAATACCGTCTAGTCACCCTATTGTGACTCCAGCTACTTTGCTTTCCTAGCAAACATATCTAGTACCTAAACATATAGGTACCAGAAGCACAATCATATCTAGTACACAAACATATATGTACTAGAAGCACAAACATGTCTAATACATAAACATATATGTATTAAAACTTAACATACCTAGTACCAAACATATGCGTACTAGAAGCACCCGAGTGCTTAGTGTATAAACATATATACACTCGGTGTATAAACATATATACCACCGCTCAGTGACCGGGGATCCCCCGCGTCACCACCGTCTATCTCTTATCATAACCTAACAGTTATGCCAGTCAAAGCCTTTGGCTATCACATCAAACATCAAACAAGTTAGTCATCTAACAATAACGACATATAATTGGTTCAACACAGTGTGAACGTACCTGTATGGTCCCATGGACCCGATCATAAGCAACCACATTTACTTCTACATCTATGAACCCTATGAGGTCCATACTTACTTTATACATAAGATACATTTCTTATTTTACCGATATCATAATACTTTTATCTCTTCCTTGACTATAATACACAATTATTACTAGTCACATCATATTCTTTTTCATATATATTTGTTCTTTACTTTTATTAGTATATCTTACCAATAGGTACTTATTACTATAAGATCATTCACAATTGCTTTACTAATACATATTTATTAATAAAGGCTCCGTATACATTCTTTTTATCAATTACTTCATTATTATTGTTCATTAACATAGGTTCCATAATTACTTGAATTTATCATATTTTACTTCAAATTCATCAATCATACTAGACATATTCTAGTATCACATTCTACATACTTTCATACATTTTCAGTCACTATCTTTATCAACATATTTATTAATAAAGATCCATAAAATATCATATGTATTTTCAAAACTATTTACTATGTACTCAGTTTAAAAGTCTCATGTACTCTCCTTAGCAATAAAATGTTCCAACCGTATTCTTTACGTCAGTTTCCTTGCTTCACAATTCGGTCAACCTTCCAAGACCTCACCAAATGCCTAATACAATAATCACAAGATTATCAACATCACATACTACTACCAATGTGTCCATCTATCTCTAGATAACACTTATTAACTCATTTCCCCCAATTGTGGTGATTTACCAAACCCTAGGTTTAACCAACCCTTAAGATTCTTACAAATCATAATCATACACTTGTTTCCTTTGATAATATACCATCTATTAAGTGTATACATCACTTATATCACCATAACCCATAACCCCAAGAACTAGGGTTTCAAATCCATACATCAAAATACATAGATCTTAAGCTACGAAGATCAAGGAGTGATGATATACCTTTAATCTTCAACTAGGAGTGAAGAATAACGAGATTTGGCGAAGAAATCGGCTCCAAATGATGGTTTGCACTCAAAATCGTCCACAAACTCGAGTGGGAGAGAAACTAGGGTTTTGTATCCATTAAATGACCAAGATCCCGACTTTAATGCCTGCAGCGACGAAGTTCGCGTCGCTATCTGCAGGATAGCATCGCTAAATCTGTGCCCGCCATAATTCGCGACGGAGATAGCGTCGCTATCTCTGACGCTATCTCGTCCAGACTCGTTTTCGCGACACATCTCCGACGCTATCTTGGGTCACTGTTTGAAAGCCATAAGATCGCGTCGCTATCTTCAAGATAGCGGCGCTATCTTGCCCTTATGCAGCAGGGCTGCAACTTTTGCTTCCCGCTTCGACCCGGTTTCGTCCATAACTTTCTCATACGGTCTCCAAACGACACGAAACCAATTCCTACGTTCTTTAAACGATTTATCCTTATTTATCATATTTTTATACAATTTATTTATAAATTTCGGGTCGTTACAACTATCCACCCCTTAAAAGGATTCCGTCCTCGGAATCACTCAAAAATTTCAAATCCACATTCTACCGAGTATCCATTCTCATTCTTCCATGGTTATTACCATCAAAATTTTCCCATTTCAATTTAGCCAACCACATGTATATAAACATTCACTTAACCCTGATAGATCTGAACGGGTTAAAAGAATCAATCCTAGACCTTTAATACCCAAACGGGTCAAGATGACACAATTTGACCATAACGCTTCAAATCCTTTAACCGATCACTCTATTCACAAAACAATAACATGACATAACCATTACAATCATTTGATCGAATAAAAATCTAGCTTCGACCAAGTCGATATAATCCAACATTGTCTAACCCTTGACTTAAGAACAAAGTCAACTAAACTCTTCCAAACTAACAAATTTCATGCTCACGGGGCACCATCACTAATTTATCACTTCCGGTTCTACTCATTATTGTTCCCTTAACAATTATCCCCGTTTTTCCACACTTTCAATTTCTGCCCAATTATGCGAGAGTCGTACATATACATAAGGTCACACCGACCTTTACCGAATCTTAACCATCATTTGGTCACTCATGCCATCATTTAGTATTCTTTCAACAATTTTGCATCACATCGATCAGTTCTATAACTTTTATTCTCAATTATCGGTATTAGATCTCCTACCGCGACACATTCCTCAATTTCATACAAGTCTATCATAACTTGGTTACCAAATGATGATTTGCCCGCTAGGAGTTTCTCTTTCCTCCTATTCTATGAATCGTAGGCATCTCCTACACATGCATGTCCTAAATGCAACCCGCATTTCAAACCAAATTCTCATTTACCATAACATAATAGCAATACTCATTAACCAC
The DNA here is from genome assembly GCA_963853835.1 of Calendula officinalis. Classification (NCBI taxonomy): domain Eukaryota; kingdom Viridiplantae; phylum Streptophyta; class Magnoliopsida; order Asterales; family Asteraceae; genus Calendula; species Calendula officinalis. Next base: position 29,661,974 of record OY970835.1, on the reverse strand, counting down.
ATGGTTCTACATTCATCATATAAACACATAAACATATACACACATATATCACGCCAATCCAATCTAAACACCCTTATTGTGCACATATACAAACATATGTATATGTCACCAATACCATCTATACATCTCTATTGTGCACATATACAACAAACATATGTATATGTCACACCAATACCATCTATACATCTCTATTGTGCACATATACAAACATATGTATATGTCACACCAATACCATCTATACATCTCTATTGTGCACATATACAAACATATGTATATGTCACACCAATATCATCTATACATTTCCATTGTGCACATATACAAACATATGTATATGTCACACCAATACCATCTGGTATCCATCTCTTTACAACACGTAGCTTTGCTACTTTCTCACTCATTCAATCGCCCAACTATTCATCATGCATTCTAGCACCATTCACATAATATCACATTATCGTTTTCTTTCATATCTAACATGTTTCTCATTTGACATATTACTCAACACAATCCACATGACACTACCTTTTCATCGTCATATGCCTTTGAAGGCCATCACATAATGCACATGCATTGAATCCCGCGGATAACTAGTAAAATCTCGTTTCTCTTACACATTAACCACCATTAATCGGTTCATTTCCTTATTACCACATTTCCAAATCTTTTGTCACTACGGGAGTATCTATCACTCCATTCCATTAACCAACTCGCCGGTCATCCCGGTCATCTTTGAGTCAACCAACCGACTCCGGTCTACACTTGCAACCCATGACTTAGCACCCAATGGCCCGACACTCGATTTTTTTTACTTTCATACATCGTGGGACTTAGGACTATTCCTTTCCCAATCGTAGTCTTATACTACACTACGTCATACATTATCACGCTATTGCTATGACACTTTTACCGACAATCTTCTTCTCACCCTAGATTGTCGAATCCATCAATCCTGTCGCATAACTTGCTATGGCTACGTGCCAACCTTTACTCAATTGATTCCAACGATTAAATTTCGTCGTTCCCAACATTTATTCTTTTCCACATAGTTTCTATTTATAAATTCTAAGGCATCACTATACCTTAGTCATTCTTTCCTTTACCGTTCGCGTATAATAACATTACATTGCGTATCCGGATTCCTGCCGAATATCAAAGTCCCATTTCCAAAGCTTCTATTTCTATAATTCTCATCCAACTAACAATTCTCACCAAGACTTAGTACTTCATTATACTATCATTCTTTTGTTGACAACATCTACCATTCTCATGGTTCCCCCTTTGACACTACATAGTAGCATCAACCCATATATCTTTACTAAATGCGACACACCGGCCCATAATCATTTCCAATGTATGATTTCTATACACATGCTAACCGGGAAGACTATTCCCGAATTTAAACCTCCACGTCATACAACTTACCTACAATTTCTATAGGCACCAATTCGTGCAACAACAAGAACAACTAAGTCATAATCTCAAATCATTCATCTTACCCAAGATCTCCAGGGTGGCCCTTCCGGGTCAATTCCCTATTTCAACTCACTCGTGAGTTCATTTCACAACATCTTGTACCGTGCTCTCCTTGACAAGGTTTCATACAACACATTCCACCGTGTCAACACCTCATCCTTCAATAATGGTGACGTCAATGTCGCCATATCGTCCTTCCTTCATTTGCTACTCTCTAGCACTTGCTAAATCTACCGAATCCACCACATCGTGACCTTTGGCTCAAAACTTCCGAATTACACATAGGTTTTACACGCTATGAAGACCCTATACAACATTCTTCAATTTCTTCCGATTAGGTCTTGCTACCTTATTATGTAGATAACTTCCACTACGGACTTCGCCATTCGATGACTCTTCCTTCGTACGGGTATTGGAATCATTCCGCCTACCCTCATTCATACGGTTATCAAACGTCTGGTTCACATTCTCATTCATAACTCTTCCCAATTTAGTGGGGCTCATTCACTTTTCACATTCATTCTTTCGCCATATTATCGTATCCAACAGACAAGATTCAAACGGTCAACTCGACCATTGAAAACAACACAATTAGATCAAAACATGGCATTTCTCATAGGGGCCGTCCCTATCATACCAATGCCCTACGGTCTCAAAAGACTCACATTTCATAATTCATAACAACTTCTATAGGTCCCCTAGGTTCAACCCTAAACTTAACATAAAGTCTCAAGGTCAACCTATCGATCTTAAGAAATCTTACATTCCTATTGCTACAGTCTAAGACTAGGATGGACATCCAACCTAATTCACTTAAACTATAGCTCTGATACCAAGTTGTAACACCCGTATTTTTAAAACATCGTTTAAATCATTTAAAATACATTTTCCCAATATTTGACATATTGTCCAAAATACAGTTTAACAAAAACTTTAAAACCTATATCAGAGTTTACAAAAATACGGTGTCACCAAGTATATCAAAACCATAGGTAACGGGATCTACCTATTAGCTCCCGAGCTAAACATCTCTAGGTCACTTCTAGTGCAACCTTCTATCACTTCAAACCTGTACCTGAGTACACAGCCACAAACAAACGTAGTACGTGAGACAAAATAGTCTCGTGAGATACATGGGTTTTAGACCCCAATAATAATAGTCATTTCATAAATATATAAACATATATATAAACTACATAAATACCATCTAGTCACCTTATTGTGACTCCAGCTACTTTGCTTTCCTAGCAAACATATCTAGTACCTAAACATATAGGTACCAGAAGCACAATCATATCTAGTACACAAACATATATGTACTAGAAGCACAAACATGTCTAATACATAAACATATATGTATTAAAACTTAACATACCTAGTACCAAACATATGCGTACTAGAAGCACCCGAGTGCTTAGTGTATAAACATATATACACTCGGTGTATAAACATATATACCACCGCTCAGTGACCGGGGATCCCCCGCGTCACCACCGTCTATCTCTTATCATAACCTAACAGTTATGCCAGTCAAAGCCTTTGGCTATCACATCAAACATCAAACAAGTTAGTCATCTAACAATAACGACATATAATTGGTTCAACACAGTGTGAACGTACCTGTATGGTCCCATGGACCCGATCATAAGCAACCACATTTACGTCTACATCTATGAACCATATGAGGTCCATACTTACTTTATACATAAGATACATTTCTTATTTTACCGATACCATAATACTTTTATCTCTTCCTTGACTATAATACACAATTATTACTAGTCACATCATATTCTTTTTCATATATATTTGTTCTTTACTTTTATTAGTATATCTTACCAATAGGTACTTATTACTATAAGATCATTCCCAATTGCTTTACTAATACATATTTATTAATAAAGGCTCCGTATACATTCTTTTTATCAATTACTTCATTATTATTGTTCATTAACATGGGTTCCATAATTACTTGAATTTATCATATTATACTTCAAATTCATCAATCATACTAGACATATTCTAGTATCACATTCTACATACTTTCATACATTTTCAGTCACTATCTTTATCAACATATTTATTAATAAAGATCCATAAAATATCATATGTATTTTCAAAACTATTTACTATGTACTCAGTTTAAAAGTCTCATGTACTCACCTTAGCAACAAAATGTTCCAACCGTATTCTTTACGTCAGTTTCCTTGCTTCACAATTCGGTCAACCTTCCAAGACCTCACCAAATGCCTAATACAATAATCACAAGATTATCAACATCACATACTACTACCAATGTGTCCATCTATCTCTAGATAACACTTATTAACTCATTTCCCCCAATTGTGGTGATTTACCAAACCCTAGGTTTAACCAACCCTTAAGATTCTTACAAATCATAATCATACACTTGTTTCCTTTGATAATATACCACCTATTAAGTGTATACATCACTTATATCACCATAACCCATAACCCCAAGAACTAGGGTTTCAAACCCATACATCAAAATACATAGATCTTAAGCTACGAAGATCAAGGAGTGAAGATATTCCTTTAATCTTCAACTAGGAGTGAAGAATCACGAGATTTGGCGAAGAAATCGGCTCCAAATGATGGTTTGCACTCAAAATCGTCCACAAACTCGAGTGGGAGAGAAACTAGGGTTTTGTATCCATTAAATGACCAAGATCCCGACTTTAATGCCTGCAGCGACGAAGTTCGCGTCGCTATCTGCAGGATAGCGTCGCTAAATCTGTGCCCGCCATAATTCGCGACGGAGATAGCGTCGCTATCTCTGACGCTATCTCGTCCAGACTCGTTTTCGCGACACATCTCCGACGCTATCTTGGGTCACTGTTTGAAAGCCATAAGATCGCGTCGCTATCTTCAAGATAGCGGCGCTATCTTGCCCTTATGCAGCAGGGCTGCAACTTTTGCTTCCCGCTTCGACCCGGTTTCGTCCATAACTTTCTCATACGGTCTCCAAACGACACGAAACCAATTCCTACGTTCTTTAAACGATTTATCCTTATTTATCATATTTTTATACAATTTATTTATAAATTTAGGGTCGTTACAACCAAACTCCTTGACTTTCTCATGGAAGCAAAGATTCCAGCTACGAGAGGCTTGTTTCAATCCATAGATCATTTTCTCAAGCTTGCACACTCTATCAGGATATTTCTTATTGATAAAACCTTCTGGCTGTGCCATATAGACATCCTCAGTAAGTCTTCCATTAAGGAAGGCGGTTTTAACATCCATCTGCCAAATTTCATAGTCATGAAATGCAGCTATGGCAAGTAATATTCTGATAGACTTTATTTTGGCTACTGGTGAAAAGGTTTCATCATAATCAATCCTATGAGTTTGAGTATAACCTTTTGCAACCAACCTAGCCTTATATGTGTGCACATTCCCATCCATGTCTATCTTCTTCTTGAAGATCCACTTACACCCAACGGTTTTAATGCCGGGAGAAGTTTCAATCAAGTACCACACTTGATTGTCATACATGGACTGAATCTCACTCTCCATAGCCACTTTCCACTTTTCGGCCTCAGGGCCTTTCATAGCTTCCTTATAACTCGATGGCTCATCGTCATCAACTGGTAAACTATTACCAGTAGATGCATCACCTTCAGCAATAATTAGTTTCTTGCATAACTCTATGCGTGTAATGTCTTTATTATTCTTATCGTAGTCTGATACGAACGAAGAATATGTCGGAGTAAGCGAGTTCAAGACTATGTCAACTGCTAATTCCTTAGACACATTTACACCCAAACTTTCTGATATGTAGCCTCTCATCCTTTTGATGAAGCTACATACAAACTCTCCTTTTCTCACTTTGCAATTAGAAATGAGTCTTAGGTTTTCAACAGCAGCTCGTGAATTAATCAGATAATCCACATAGTTAAATCTCGTAATACTGTTACGAGATGAAACTTTTGAGATAGAAAATCGAGGACGATTTTATGGTGAAAGTGGAAGTGGAAGTGGTGGTGGAGGAAGTGGGACATTGTTCATGTTATTGTTGTTGTTGTTGGAAGACATCTATTAAAGAAACAATTTCTTTGTTAGTGTATTCATTAATAATCCTTATAATAATTTTCCCAATCCTTATTCATAAGGCTAGGATACAACCACTAGTCATTCGATGTGAAGAGGGATGTCGTATTTCATACTGAATAATTTCGTGTTGTAGGCAAACTATTGTCAATTTCAATCTCATGAAATCCCTAGTTCTTTGAGATTCATTCTCTTAGGAGAATGGCATGTTAATCTCGAATCAATGCTCTTTCTAATCTATATGACAGGGATGCCGTGGATCATATATTAGAAGGTGAAACAACCATAAGACACCCACGTAGATTCCTGGCTCAAGTTCACTTGGGTATCGCGAGAATCGTTTCATTCACATAATAATCTCATAATTAACGTACCGGTTAACCACACGAGTTCCGTTAATCAGATTATAATGTGGGCGCGTGTCATCTTGTGGAGAGCACACGATGTTCACATTTATATTAAACGGGAAGGATTTGTTTAATTTTATGATTATACTTTTAATCTTGACATCATCCTATTATGTCCGTTCAGTAGCTCCATTCTAAGACAAGGGAAGCGGCGGGGAAGGTCAGCGCAAGGCGTGTTAAAAACGCGACCCCGTTTGAGATCATATCTCTCCTTTTCATCCTTTATATGCCTTAGACTATGGGTGAGCCTACTAATGACATAAGCGACAATGTATTTAACTTTAGTTATAATATATATAAACTATTATATAATTATATCTATGTCAATTAAAACCTTTTAATTACATTTACTAAAGTTCTATATAGTATAATTAATTTTATAAACGCGCGAGGACGCGACGTCTTAAATCCTATTATAACTATATCTTATATATAATATTTAATAAACTATTATTACATAATATTATATATATAATGGAGGAATATCAAATCTAATTTGATATATAATGGAATTTCGAAATATATATATATATATATATATATATATATATATATATATATATATATATATATATATATATATATATATATATATATATATATATATATATTCTAATTAAACTATTAATTAATATATATCATATATATAATACTTTTAAATATTTATCTTAATTATAAACAATAATAAAACAAGATAAAACAAATTTAAATATTCAAAAATCCAATCCCTATTATTAATTTAAAATTTCCGAAAATAATTAATAAATATATATATATATATATATATATATATATATATATATATATATATATACCGAAATTAATTTCGGATATATATATATATCCATATTTATCAAATCTTTTAAATTTTAAATCATATCTCTTTTAAAACCTTTTAAAATTTTCGGATATATCCCATATCCCTTATTTAAACTTTTAAATATATTCCTTATTTAAAACTATTTTAAATAAAACTCTAGATATTGTCAAATCTTCCAAATTTTGAATTTTGAAACAAGATTTGTCAAATCTTCTATTTTAGATGAATGTATATTCAAATATACATATATCCAAAATAGATTATATTCATTATTTAAAATTAAATAATATAAATATATATTCTTTTATATATATCCGAAATATATATAAATATATATATAAATATATATATAAATATATATATAAATATTATTTAAACCTTTAAATAATTATCTAGTTAATTTAAAAATTACTTTATTTAAATCTTGTGATAATTCCAAACTATTTGAAATTATCCTAATTAATTTATTTAATAAAAAAACGAAATTTTAATTATTAAAATTAATTTCCGAATTTTCGGAATCAATTAAAAACTATTTTAATTTCCGAAAAATATTAAAATACAATTTTTTAATGGATTTCGAATTTAACGTCTAGCACAATTAGACTTGTAAACCAATGGCGCTCTGATACCACTGTTGGGTTTTACTATGCATCTAGCCACAATTTGTTTAAGGCGGAAATCATAAACAACTTGGTAGAACATTGACCCGATTAAAACTGTTTGGACCGTTAGGTTTACAACTCTAACGCAACTAGAATTATTTAATAACTAATTAAATAATAAATTCAAAACTTACATTGTTTTGGTTTGGCGAGGATGACAAACCTTGTGATCTCGTTCTTGCCAGATTCACACTATGCCTAGGATTCAAGAAAGAATCCCTCTATCGTATCACACCCAAGGGTTATCACAAACAGGACAATATACCACAACGTAGTATAAAGCACCTTGAGAAAACGAGTACCGAAAACTAAACCGAAAACTATTTCGGTTCCGGCAGCGGCGGCGCACGACGGTGAGGCGGTGGCAGCGGCGGTCCGACGCTGGCAGGCGGCGGCGGCTTCGATCGACGGTGGTGGTGCTCGGCCGAATGGGTATAAGGGCAAGCAAGAGTGTTTAGGTTAATACCCTTTAACCTCTATATATAGTGCACTAACCCTAATTAGAGTCAAACTCTAATTAGGTCAAAGCCCGTCACCACCAAGCCCGGTCCGTCCCTATGCCTAGCCCGAAACCATCATTTAATTAATTAATAACCCATTAACTAATTAAACCCGTTAAGCCCGATAGTCTATTTAATTAAACAATTAATTAAACACTATGTTTTCTCGTGTTCGTTGATTCCTCGAGGGCAACCCGAATAGGACTCTAAAATACCCGAACCGGAATACCGGTTTATTTGATGTGTTGGACACCAATTCCAACAATGTAGATATTGGATTTCATTTTTATGCATAAATTGATTATTTGTTAAATTGATATGTATATAGTTATTTGGTTTTTAGAAATGGGAGGAAAAGTTCTTTGGTCTAGTGAGTTACAAAAATGCTTATTGGAAACTTGCATCGAAGAAGTAAATAATGTGGGTCGAAAAGGTTCGAGTTTGCAAAAAGAGTCATGGATCAAGATAGGAAGAGTTCATAAGGAAAACATTGACAAGGAATGAGCTATTTTAAATTGTATTGTTATTGCAAGACTTCGTTGTTGTATGGATTATTTTAATTTCAGTGTTGTAAGATGGTGAATATTTTAAATTTTAGATTATTTGTGCAATTCTCTTTGATGGAATTGTCGAGTAGTTGATGCAAAATATGAAATGAGTTATTTTAAAGAGTATTATTATTGTAAGACTTTGTTGGATTATTTCAATGTTATACGATGGAGAATATTTTAAATTTCAGTTTATTTAAGCAGTGTGCAGATGTTAAAAAACAAACAATAATTTTCTTGCGGACTGCAGACCTTTGGTCCGCCTCAGAAGCTGCAGCTGCTGGCAGATGTAGTCCGCAAACAGTAGATCATTTTGCTCTTAAAAAACAAACAACACCTTTATTTATGTTTTAGTGTTTTTTCTTTGATTTTTCAAACTTTGTTTAGGCCCAGTTTTTGGCCTATTTGTCGTTTTAAGCTCATTCGAGATTCTGGACCATATTTAAGGGGCGTTTTGTTGAATGAAATAATTAGTTGAATGTTTTGCAAAAAAATCCAAAAATTGTTCTTTGTTTTGAACAAGTTTTGAAGGCCAATCCACGATATTCTTTTGAATAAACGTGTTTTGGTTAGATTATCCGATATTCAAAGAATCAACAGGTTAATCTAAGAGCATCTCCAATGGTAGCTTTTTACAAAGCTTATTACCCTTTGTATAAGTCATATGAAGGTAAATGACATTCTACCAAAAAACTTTTGCTTCAAAAGCTTATTCTCTACTAAATCTTTATCAAGACACAAAAAAAAACTTTATGTTGTTTAATATGCATTGGAGCAAAAACTTTTTGGAAAGCTTATTCATAAATTTTAAATGGAAAGTGTAGGTGTCAATTATAATAAGTGATTACAATAACTTAATCATTGGGATGCTATCGTCATTCTACATCAGTCACCTTCGCTGAGGTGGCATTGACCGAATAAAAAAGGCATGACATCATCTGGTGACGGAAACTTCCTCTATCTCTTCTCTATATCGGATAATTTCACCGCAGCACCGCCGCCCAATCCTCCATATTCAAAGGGAAAACGGCGATGCGTCAGCCGAAGCATAGTCTTCCGGTTGGCGAACAAGTCAGGGACTTGGAGGTGGGACGCACAGAAACCCACACAATCTCCACCACCGCGTTTTTCTTCCAATGACGCCTTTTATCTACCGGTAGAAGCAGTACGCCGCCGTGTAGTAGCACCTCTTGGTCGCCTGTGGAACAACCCTCAAGGAGCAATATTTGGGGAAGTATCCATCAACACCTGCTTTTATGATCACTGTTTTACTTGCTTTTATGGAAATAAAGTCACCTAAATTCCCTTTTCAAACCCACCCTCACGCCGTCAACGTCTCCGTTATCCGTCTCCTCATGTACGGTTTGGCTTCTGTCGTTGAACTTATCATTTCTCTAACAAGATCTCATCCAACTTCCGTTTATGCACGCTTGGGAAGAATCGGTTGTTTGTGTGTACTGGTGGGATCTTTAGCATCTTTGTTCCTTCTTTGATTTATACTTACTATGTAATGTACCTTGCCTAGTTGCCTGTTCCTGTTCTTGCATAATTTGTAACCCTAGGTAGAATTTTTTTCAAAAATAGGCGTGATCGGATATATATTTTCACAAATAGGCTTATTTCTTTTTCGTTTTCAAAAATAGGCTTTCCGCCGTCCCCGAGGCCGGCTTCCAATTAAAACCGGACTCCCCGAGGCCGGCTTCCAATTAAAGCCCCACTCCCCGAGGCCGGCTTCAGTGTACTTGATGTGACCACCGGTTTGGACAACTCCCCGAGACCGGCTTCAATTAATGCACTATTTTATAATTATTTATTTTACACTTTGATTTGATGGTGGAGTGTTGGAGTATAATACCAATCCTCTTCGTATTCTAACGATCCGTCTTTTAAATTAAAATGTCAGAAGTTGTTGTATCTAACTTATAAGTTTATATTATGTTTTTATTATGAAAAAATTGTTTTTTTTTTTTTTTCTTTTACTAGTGTATAATGTTTAGAATGTTATAGAAAAGTTTTGATTTTTGTAGCAAACGAATTATTATTTACAATTTTTATTACTAAATTACATGTCACAAATTTAGTGTAATATTATACAGTATAATAAACGTTATTCACCATTGAATTACACCAAAATTGATCTTTGCCAACACGTCAATTTTTTTGATCTCAAAATCTGCTTTTTTATAATTGAAATTAATAATTTTCGTAAGCTATTGTTTTCTTAAGAATAAAATTCATATTTTTATTTTGTACCCGACGCATTTTTATGTTTTGAATGTGAGAAATAGGTAATTAGCCACCAACTTGAGAGGTGGTCTGGAAGCTTACATAAAAGAATCCATTTAGTACGTGCTTTTTGCCAACCCATCCTCACCTACTTTTTCATTCCCCATGCCATAACCCTCACTCACCTCTTTCCATTATAAGGTTCAAAAAGAAAAAAAGCAAACAGAATGTAAAACCGGTCTCATGGAGGCGTGTGTCAGAGAAGCCCCTAAACCCACTGAAGCCGGCCTCGGGGAGTGGGGCTTTAATTGGAAGCCGGCCTCGGGGAGTCCGGTTTTAATTGGAAGCCGGCCTCGGGGACGGCGGAAAGCCTATTTTTGAAAACGAAAAAGAAACAAGCCTATTTGTGAAAATATGTATCCGATCACGCCTATTTTTGAAAAAAATTCCCCTAGGTACTAATTAAATAGCAAGGATATGTCAGAATCAGATTATGTTTGTTGTTATAAGTAAAATAGATTCAAATTGCTCTTCCTCCATGTAACCAATAATCTAATCCCATGCATGTAAGTTCTCCATTTAAATATATATACTTTTGATCCCCCTACGGCTAGCCTTGTGTGTGTGTGTGTGTTATGTGGATGAGTCCCTTCATGATATTGGGATCTTGCTAGCACTAATTAAGTTCACATTATGCTTTGGCAGTTATTTGGGTCAGTATATTGTTTTGGAAGACATTGCACAATTTGATTTCGTAGATTTCCCTGACCTCTTATTGATTACGTGGATGCAATTCTTGCTTTTATATTGGTTTTACTTGTTTTGAGGTTAGTTGGATGAGTCTACTATTTAGGCTTCAGATTTAGTATACGAGGTTGTGTTTGATTGTGTACATTGCCTTGTGTGTTATCAGGATGGTGGTTATAACTTTGTTATGCATTTTGAGTTTGTAACATTCCACATATTCACTTTAGTTTATATTCTTATTCAGGACCATAAATAGCCAAGGAATCAGAACTCAACACCACCATGCCAATCTTAAGTTTTGGGGGAATGGAAAATCAGATTGCCCCTAATCTGATTTTGTATTCCAAAAATAACCCTAGACCTGCATCAAGAGTGCCATTATTACTGTGCTTATGAATGGGTTGATGGGAGCAAATTCTGGATGCTAGAGAAAGATGTATATCATCTTCTGTTTTTTATATTTAATCTTTCTATAAATTGTCTTGTTTGAAAACATGAAACCACTTGAACAGTCTTGACGGCTTGCAAATAAGCAACTCACTCAGCTCCATGGCATTAGTTGTAGCTGTTGTTTGAAAATCCTGTTTATTCGTTTTGTTTTTATGTAACTTAAATCTTTTTCTGTTGTTGATTGTTAAAGTTAATGGTAATCAAGAAAAGATGTGAATTGACTTTTAAGGTCAAAGGGTTTGAGACAAGCTATCAATTGATTGTAGCAGGTGATAACTTTTAAATTTTGGTGTATATATAATTCACATCAAGTGCTCGAGACGAGCTATCCTTTTAGTTACGGATTTCAATTAATTTCTGGAAAAAAAAGGGTTAATTAAAATTCAGTTTTAACTTATTTTTAATAAAATTGTAGGAATATGATATAAGTGGTTTAATGTTGATCATCAAACATTGGTTAACATTCAACACCATATAAAGAAGAGCTAACGCATACAAAGATTGAGATAAACACTACAACGAAACACAAAGAAGTTGGGTACTTTTTGCAGGCAACTGATCATGTCCTGCAGTTAAAACTCTGTGTTATTCTGGAAATTAAATATACGACAAATCTGTTTTAGGGGTTTGCGTCACATACAAAACTCTGCTTCTTACTCATTCTTTATCATTATTATCTTGTTATATACAGTATATATTTTATTTGTAAATGTGAATTTCCTTTTCGAATTATAATTTTGTATTATAATTATTTGTTGTAAATGATGTATGCCAAATCTGCCATGAGCTCGGCAAAGGAAATAACTTGTCCTACTTTCTTAACTGGACCCACCATGGCGATTATATTTAAGGAAAAATGATATGTATTACCAAGTCAGAAGTAAATGACGCCATATTTCATGCCTTACCCAATATGATTTTCTATTTTGATATTGATTTCAAGCTTTTCAACTTTTTATATAATAGTCGACGACGTCGGGGTTTCTCTTTTTAGAAGCCCTCAGATAACTATCTTTTATACTCCATAAGTCCCTATACTTTTCGTTTCCATTATTTCTCTAGTATATATATCTTATCTGAAAATGATATTGTTTTTACTAGAATTTTTTACTTATATTATCAATATAAATTTTCAAATCAAATGATGAGATTAAGAAATATAATTAATGGATTATTATACATGTTGATCATTCTGCCGATGAAAAGACAAAGTAGAAATATTTTGATAGGAAGTAATATAATTTTAAATTGTTTTATGTTGGGTAATGGTAATTGCATTGCATTTAAGATATGTTCACATTCTCGTACTCTTTTAAATGGGGTAAATTACACAATTAGACTTTTGAAACAATTATGCATTCCTCCTCGAACATATCTTTTTCTTTTTTTGGGAAATAAACCCCACCATTTTTTTTCTCCTAAAGAATACCCCCAACAAGTCTTGAATCCAAGACCTTTTGAAGACAAACTCTACAAGGCAACCCTTGGTGGCCAATTGATCTAAACCAATTGATTATGATACTAGTCCTCATGGTTTCCTTATTTCTCTATCAAATCTGTCTATGTGCCAATAGATATAACGGATTATCTGTTAAATATTTACAAACGATCCTCTTTTACCAGTTTATGATATCAATTGCTTTTTATCCTTGTGAAAATGTGGTGCACCTCATCAAGGATACTACTATACCAACCATGATATGCCAGCATTCGTGCAAATTGTACGTTGGGGCGCGTGTGCCATGCACAAGCTATACCTAGTAGGTGCCATGGGACTAATTTCTTTCCATAAGAGTCCATGATGTCATGGTTTAATTCTAGCATGAATGAGTATAGATATCTATTTCTAGTAGCCTTATAAATTTGTGTTTCATAATATCAGCCTCACGATGGATATTTCTGAAGTAATTTTGGACATCGAGGTGGAACTCACATCAGAAACTGATGATGAGTCATTCTTCAGTGCTAACATCTGGAATCTATCAGTCGCTGTGTAACAGAATTTACCGGCCACCTATACCAGCAAGCAAGGACTCAGATCAGTATTATTCAGGGAAGCAGCTGAAATAACGGCTGGATCCAGTACCCTTACGTTTATCATCACCGGTTTACTTGCTTTTGCAGTCTCAAGGGAAATTTGGATTCCCTTTCCAAACACACCCTCAGGCCGCCTGTCACAAGTCTGCTCATCTATGGTTTAGCTTCAGCAGCAGAATTTCTAATTGCAGGTCTTAATTCCACTAATTCCGTTTATGTCTCGCTTTGGGAGGATTGCTTCTTTGTGTATTTTGCTTTTGGCATCTTTCTTCTATTTTTGATTATCATGCATATATTCTTGATTGGTTTATATATGTTACAGTATATAATAAGTATAAATTAAGTGTACGTTGTACATGTGTGTGTTTATCCATTTAGTGTGCAGTATACCCGATGACGGCCGGGTCAGACTTTTTTATAAGTTGCATCATGACCAACTGGTTTTCATGTAATTGTTATATGTAATTAACGAGCACTGGGTCTTTGCGCGTTTTATAACATATTTTTTTTTCATTAAGATTAATATTAGCACACTTTTTCAATAAAGTGAGTTTAGTGATGTTTAAAAAAATTAAAGACAAATGAGTCATTTTACTAAATTAATGAATATAGTTAATGAGTCTGAATCCCATATTTTTTATCAAATAATATAAGTACTCCAAATGTATCACTTATTAGGAGACACCTAAGTATAAAAAATGTATCATTTATATTGAATCATATGAAGTGTTCCCTCCGTCCCTAAATAAAGTTCCCATTTGTGTTGGGCACAACATTTTAGGAGATAGTTAGTGGTGGAGTATTTGGTATTACTTTTGAATAAAATATAAGGTTTGATTGGAGAGAGAAATTGTTTTAAGAGATAGTTAGTGGTGAAAGTATTGGTAATAATATTATTATATTAAGTGGGTCCCTTAAGTTTGAGAAATGAGAACTTTATTTAGGGACAAAACTTGAAGGTGAAATGGGAACTTTATTTAGGGACGGAAGGAGTATATTATAAAAAGTGTACCATTTATTTTAATTACTATTTCTGTAATATTAAATAATAAGATTATATAGGTTAATTTATATTTATGTAAGTAAAAATTAATGGTGGGTTTTTTAAAAAATAAATATTTTTATTTTTTAAATATAAGTGAAATTATAATGATAACTTAATGGTGGGTTTTTTTTTTTAAATAATCCTTATTTTTTTGGTGACTTTTGTAAACGTTTATGGGAGCGTGGAGCATTTCTCGTGCATCATATAAATATTTACAAAGCACCCCTTATTTTTAGGTGAAATTTGAAATTTTATGTTGGTTCTCTGCATCACACGTGTATTATTCATAGTTAAAAAAAATTAACCAATTATATATAAATGAACAGTAAAAAAATATTTTTTTATTATCACATTTGTATATATACAAGTATAATTTCATCCCGCGCGTTGCAACGAGTTTTAAAATTTTACGTGTACCGTCGTTGATATAAAATTTTGATTTTTGTAGATACTTTTTTTTTGAACGGCACCTAATCTACATAAATAAAAAAAATAGAAGCTCAAGAAATAAAAAGTAGCTCTACTATCGAAAAAAGCATATTAAAAAAACTCCATATTTTCGTTTTTATACATAACATTTCAAATTTTTCGTATTAATCAGCCTAATTTAATTCACAGGAATTTGAAATTTTGGAGGAAAATATTGTTGGCGAAAGAAATGGAAGACACGTGCACTGGAAATACCGGATGGAGGTAAAGGAGTTAACTTTTTTTTTTTTTTTTTAACAGCAAGTTAGTAAGTTAGTGGTTCGAGCTTAGACAGTGATATCTACAAGGGGCAGTATGCCTTCCCTCGAACCTTCCACCTTTTTTTGTCCACGACGGGACTTGAACCCATGACCAATAGGTCATGGACACATGACCAATAGGTCATGGACAACACCTTAAATCCACCTTCGATACCACTAGGTAAAGGAGTTAACTAACCATGCTCAATTAACATTACAATCACTTCACAACAATTAAATTAAATTTATATACTTCCTCCGATTCAAAATAAGTGACACACTTGGGGTTTCATGGTTTTTGAGACAAAAGATTATAATGATGATTAAATTAGATTAATTGGATGGTTAGTGGGGAATGGGCCCCACACCTTTTGAATAAAGTAGGGTTAATGATGTTTAAAAGTAAAAGGTAAGGGTAAAGAAGTCATTTCACTTTATTAAAGTAGATAGTTAGTGGGTGTGGGTCCTACTATTTTTTGCCAAATAAGATAATTTTTCAAAGTGTGTCACTTATTTTGAATCACCCCAAAAAGGAAAGTGTGTCACTTATTTTGAATCAGAGGAGGTATTAGTTATTTTTACCTATTGACCAATCATAGTCAAATGAATAGTAAATTCAATATTACAAATGTATTATAGAGTAATAGTAATGATAAACTGATAGTCGCTGGAAGAAAAAATTAAGTTAAACAAGATTATTTGCCTATTTGTTCCCATGATAAATCTCAATTGCTTTAAAAATTAATTGGATGCAGATTAAGTTGCGTATGTAACCCAATAAACGGGCGGAAAGAAAGACATTTTTTTTACTTGATAACAGTGTTTTAAAAATTTAGTTGAACCGGCCGGTAGGACCGGTCAAACTGGGAAGCGAGAAAGTAGCCAGTCGAAATAAGCCGGTTATGTCGCTAGTTATAACTCTGTCGGAAACGACCAATTTGCCATAAAAATCCGGTTAAACCAATCAATCGAACCGGAAAAATATTAGTTCTACTAAATAAATTTGGCAAATAAAATAAAGTTATGATTTTATACTTCCTCCGATTCAAAATAAGTGATACTTCCTCCGTCCCATAAAAAAAATTCTCATTTCTCCTTAAAATAAAATAATATTATTATCAATTATTATACCACTAAAACACGTTCTCTCTCCAATCTAACCTTATATTTTAATCAAAGTATTATTAAGGACCCCACCACTAATTGTCTCCTAAAATCTTGTACGCAAGAGAAATGCAAACTTTTTTGTGGGACGGACGGAGTACATTGTTAGTTTCATGGTTTTTTAGGAAAAATAGTATAATGAGAGTTAGATTAGATTAATTGGATGGTTAGTGATGAATGAGTATGTGACAACCCTCAAAATCATGTACTTGACCCGACATTCATTATGACCAAATTTCATCATTGAACAATCATCCCATTTATTTTAACAGATTAAGTCTAACAATTACACTCATATCAGGTGTAGGTAGTACACATATTCATTATGCACAAGTCAGCTTGTCTGTGTCTCATACAATTAAAACTTAATTTAGCGAGTTGGTGACTAAACCAAAACCAAATCATAAACTTTATATTTTATAATAAGGGCTAAGTTAAACTAAACTGATCGGTACGAAAAATATGGTACGAATCATCCTACATGATTAAATACACAAGTATTAATATGTAAACTACTCATTACAATATGAGAATATTAAAAGTGGCTAAATATAATGTTGAAGTGATATGTTCTTATAGTAAATGACTGCAATCAAATACTCCCTTCGTCCCACAAAAAACTTCTCATTTGTCTTTTGAACAAGTTTTTAGGTGATAGTTAGTGGTGTGGTTTTTGACAATACTTTTGATTAAAATATAAGATTTGGTTGGAGAGAGAAAGATAATTAGTGGATATTAGTGGTGGGGTTTTTTGTAATAATAGTTTTTTATTGTGTGGAGCCCATCAAATATGAGAAATGAGAAGTTTTTTGTGGGACAAAAATTTAGAGTGAAATGAGAAATTTTGTCGAACGGAGGAAGTATATAATAAAAGCATTAAAATGTTTTATCAAATTAAAATATCAATCTGTTACTAGCTAAAGTAATTTGAGATTTCATTCTTATCCCCATCGTCCCATGTTCACATGCAGAACCGAAATCCCTTGTAAGAGCATAGCGTAATGCATGACCGGAATGCCGGTCGCGACCGGCCACCTCACTCCCCTCCGACGCGTCCCGCCCGTTACTGGCCTCCCTCCCCGACGCGTCTAATGTGCTTATCGGTCGAGTGGACGACCGATGGGCTTTGGTGGTCGTGTGCTGTTTTGTTTCTTTTACCCTCTTTCTCCACTTCTAAATATTATATTTTATATATAATAGATATTATATATATAATTTAATTTATATTTTATATATAATAAATATTATATATATATTAATAAAACTGAAATTAAAAAAAAAATAAAAATTGATCGCCGATTCGGTCACCCATTACGCCACTTTGGTCGCTGGTTGGTCATGTGTATGATCAGCCGAGAGAAAGCTGATATGGCGCAGATGTGGCAGGGGTGACCAAACTTAGTTTGGTCACCCATTACGGGTAGTCTTAGGTGTGGCCACACCAAGTCGGAGTGCCACCTCCGCGCCACCTATGCGCCACATCATTATTTCACATTTCACATTCAAAACCCAAAATACCCCTCTACTATAACTTAACATAAAATATATTTTTTTGACCCACTAAAATACCCCTTACCCAATAAAAACACTTCAAACACGCTCTCTCTCCTCCCTATTGGTTCGCTGCTTCCGCCACTGATCCGACTTGGGCCACCACTTGCGGTGTGGTGGCGAACTGTTTTGGGGTGATGTGGCATCCGGCGGATGAGATGCTCGTGATTGCACCCAACACTCTAATAAGTACACATGGCTTTATTTTTTATAGCATATTCAAAAGTTCAACCTTATCACTCCACTTCGCCCCATGAATCTGGTGAAATCCCCTACATCACGTACACATAATAAAATTTTAATGATTATAATATTCAAGGTAAATAAACCTATCACAACCTACACCTACTAATTAAACCCAAGCAATTGCAATTCCTCTCTATCTCGCCCCCCTCTTCCCCGCTCCGTTGAAAACCAGAAGCCATCTCCATGAGTTTTTTTCAAAAATAGGCTTCATCGGAAGCTTATTTTCACAAATAGGCTGCCGCTTTCAAAAATAGGCTTTCCGCCGTCCCCGAGGCCGGCTTTAGCTTTAAACCCGGACTCCCCGAGGCCGGCTTCCCCTTGCTTGATGTGACCACTTGTTTGGACAACTCCCCGAGGCCGGCTTTAACTTTATGGCCTCCCCGAGGCCGGCTTTAAGCCATATAGTTGGCGTTGTTGAAAAGCCTTTGATAACAAAAGTTGAACCTGAGAAAATAAAAAAAAGTAAATGTTTCTTTATGTTAATATTTTTGAATAACATATAATTCACTATCTCATACAATTTGAATATAAGGAATTGAATTCATGATTAATACCTCAAACTTTAAATTTTTTTTCTTTATGAATGGTTAACAATTTTATAGCCTTAAATTAATTATAAATTAACTAAAAAAACTGTATACTTTGTCGTGTTCAAATTATAAATTATTGATTTTACGGTTTTTGGATAGTTAGTAGGGATGAATTTCACACATTTTGAATAATCATTCTCCTTTAATAATGTAAAATGATATGTTTATCAATACTTTTACTTTTAAACATTATTAAACTCACTAATCATAATATGTGATACTCATTTTCTAATAATTATTCAATATAATATAATTTAAAATTCATTATATTTTTTGACCTCAAAAAGCGTGAAAATCTAAATGTATCACTTATTTTTGAAACGAAGGAAGTATATGGATAAAAAAAAGTTGATAAAAATGGTAATATATAGGTTAAAATATATAATATAAAATCTCTAGCTTTAATTAACATGAGTATTTAATTCATACACTACCATCTTTGTTTCACTGTATTTGTAAAATTTGTAGTAGTGATATTAATTTAAAGATTCAAGAATTAATTTTTTAATTAAATAAGCACATGACACGAGATGCATGTGGGTAAGGTCAAAGATTCCACCGAAAAGACCGGACACTGATGAAAATATTAAAGGAGATTCTGAGAATTCATGTTAATATGTGTCATGAAAAAGCAATATATTTTACTTTGGTGTTTCATGTATAGTTGTATGCGATAAGATTGAGGAAAATGATACTTCCTCCGATTCAAAATAAGTGATACATTTTTATTTTTTTTTGTTGGTGTGTGAAGTCTGTATTGGAGTGTTTATATATAAGTGATACATGCCTAAAGCCGGACTCGGGGAGTCCTTCCATGCTAAAGCCGGACTCGGGGAGTCCTTCCAAGCTAAAGCCGGACTCGGGGAGTCCTTCCAAGCTAAAGCCGGACTCGGGGAGTCCTTCAAAACCCGTGGTCACATCAAGCAAGGGGAAGCCGGCCTCGGGGAGTCCGGGTTTAAAGTTAAAGCCGGCCTCGGGGACGGCGGAAAGCCTATTTTTGAAAACGGAAAAGAAACAAGCCTATTTGTGAAAATAAGCTTCCGATGAAGCCTATTTTTGAAAAAAATTCCATCTCCATCGACGAACCAGGCGAACTCCGGCCAGAGCTTTCCGACGAACAACCGCAACCATCTCGATCTCTCTCACTCTCATGTGAAACCAGAAAGTAGAAGCTGCCCACCATCTACTTCGGACGATCAGATACGTGTTCCCCGTCGACATAAACGAGCTCCGGCGAATACATCGTATCTCCGGCAACCCCAGACACCATCATCTCGAGCTTCATCTCTCTATGCCCTCTGTTTAAACAGCCTTCATTTGCAGAACTGGATTTGTAATTGTAGAACTAAAACCAGTTCTTACTGAATTGAACACCATCTTATATCACTTGAATACAAGAATATGCATGTTGCTCTGCAGTTATCTGTTTCTTATTTGGGTTCTGTTTTTGATGTTTGGTGTTTTGTTCTTCAATTCTTAATGCATTTAGTCATTGTTTTGTCCTTTTGCTAAATTTACAAACTAATTGATGAAATTCTAAGTGTGTCGGGTGGGAATCGGTGTTAACATTCGGACCATTGATAGGGATCTGTGGTGTTTTACTTTATTTCTGTGATGTGTGTGGTTATTACGAATATTGATTAACATATTATTTTGTGATTTGTTATTGTGTATAATATGTGTTGAATGATTGAGTTGAGCATACTAGAAGTATACGTTCGTGTATCCTCTTTGGTTCATTTGTGGTGTTGAACATTGTTATAATTTAAGTCGTAACATCTGAGTTGAGAAGTGTTTGGAATATACATTCGTGTTGAATGCTTTGTTTCTGATACCATCCTATGTGTTTCATTTGAGGCTATAATGTGTTTCTTGTTAAGATTGGAATGAAGCACACATCAAATTACGATTTTCTTAAATATAGGTATTAAATATTAAATGCGAGCAATGATAATGGAGGGTCCAGAAGGTCCATGGCCTAAGTTGTTAACCTCCATTGCACAAAGGAGGAGTGCCCGTCTAAGATCAGCCCAAGTGGTTGAGTCTATGTTATAATTTGTGGGGTCTTGCGTTCCTCATTTAAAAAGAAAATGATAATGTTTAGGAAAGTAAAATATAATTTTACTAAAGTTAAAAAAAATGGTATAAAAGTCGAGGGGAAAGAAAGACAAATCAAAAAATAAAAAATAAATGATGTAGGAGAGACTTGAACTCTAGTGGGCGCTGTGTGGAAAGGAGAGTATTTGCAATGTGGCGGCAAGCCATTTTGACTGCCAGCCCCTTTCGAAGAAAGTTGCATCTTGAATGTATATAACTAGCAGAAAGTACCCTGCGCGGTGCCACGAAAATTTTCATATGATGCCCAAAAGGTGGATATCAGTACACGTTTCAGTTGTACAAACTACAACATATAGCTATATGTCAGACTTTTGTTATTCTTCTGATTGTATTCAAGTTGTTTTCATCCTTAATTATTATATAAATTTGTATCCATTTGTTTTACTTTGTGTAGTTATGTGTGCAGCTCATGTCAATGTAAAATTTTTATGTTAAAATAAGATCATATAATATGTTATTTTGTAAATTAACACCTCTTTAAAATCAATTTTTTTTTTTGAAGAGTGATAATAAAAGAATCAAATATTATTATTTCTAAGTGAAACGTATTTCAACATTGGTTTAAAATAAACTTTATTATGTTGCAAATAAAAGATTGAAGAAAAATCAAAAATTAAAAATTTTTTTTAAAAAAACACTTATGTGGCACTATTCAATTATTCATCACTAAGGAAATGTTATACTTCGTATATTACTACCTCCGTCCCATTTTTATTGTTCACCTTACTATTTTAGTTTGTCCTAAAATAAGTGTCAATTTCAAATTACAACCAATTATATGAATTATAAGTGGGTAAATATGAGAGTTTATTGGTGGACAGTGCAATACTTGCATTTTCATAAAACTGTGTGCCTTTTGTCTAGTGGACAATTAATTTAGGACGGATGGAGTATAATATACGAAACTTTTGCAGAAAAAGTTAAAAATTCACTGTTTCACCCATTCACAAATGTTATATAGATTCAAAATAAGTGATACACTTTGAGTTTCACGGTTTTTGAGACAAAATATTATAATGAAGATTAAATTAGATTAATTGGATTATTAGTAAGGAATGAGTCCCACAATTTTTGAATAAAGTAAGATTAGTGATGTTTAAAAGTAAAAGTAAAGGGTAATGAGTCATTTTACTTTATTAAAGTAGATAGTTAGTGAGTGTGAGTCTCACTATCAAATAAGGTGATTTTTCATTTAAAAAAAAGTATATTACCGGACGAAGTAGTTAATTTGAATAGGAGGAAGTAGTGTGTGTAAATCAGTGGGGTTTTGTACCCACATTGTAACATTCCCGGAAATTTCATCGGCAACTCAGAAATGTCATTGGGTTCTCAGAAATGGCATTGGGTTCTTTCATCGGCTACTCAGAAAGAAAGTTTTTCTATAAATATGAAGTGGAATATAATATTTCACAAGACGAGAAAAAAAAGGTTATGGGTTCAATTTCAGCTAATTTGGTCGTCAATCACGGTCCATGAACAACCCACAGATTCCAATTCCGAGACATCCTCCGTCACCAAGTCGCCGGACCCAAATGTCGGCCGGGTACCTTTGATCTAGCAGCAGCAATGACGGCTCTTGGTCACCTGTGGGATTGGAGTAACTATAACCCAGTGGGGGAGAAGCTGTAATGATGCCCGGATCCAGAGTTAGCTTTGTTATTGCTGGCTTATTTAGTTTCACTGCGATCAGATCTCAAGGAGAAATCGGATTCCCTTTTCATACGCACCCTCAGGCTACTGCCGTCGCCGTTAATATATTGCTTAGCTTCAGATGCCGAACATGCCATTTCTGCTGCACGCCAATTCCGTTTATGCCGTTATTTCCCGCCTTGGAATGCGTTGTACATTTTGGCGGCATCTTTGGCATCATTGTTCTATATTATAATATTTCTTCATTAATTTGCATTATATATTATATATATAGTGTTGTTGTCTGTATCCTGTATGCCCTCTACCTGTTTGATGAAATGCTTATTAAAGTGATATGCTAGGACACACCATAGTGCCAGCTACTTGTAGGTATTAGCATTGACCACATGTTGAGCTCCACTGTAATTTGGTTTAAATATTGTGTTTGTCTTTTCCCCAAGAGGAACTAGTACTATTAGACCAAAAATGGTTCAGTTCTTTCTTTGTCTGTCTTAGTGTTTTGTATATGATTGTTTGTTTATGTGACCTTTTTTTGTGTTAATTCTGGTTGGCTTCAAAAATAGTAAAATCATTAAAAATGGGTTTTTTCGGGTCTTAATCAGAATTAGATTTGTAATTGTAGAACTAAAGCCAGTTCTTACTGAATTGATATGTTTGTTTATTACTCTGCAGGTATCTGTTTCTTATTTGGGCTCTGTTTTTGATGTTTTGTTCTTAAATTCTTAATGCATTTAGTCATTGTTCTGTCCTTTGCTAAATTTACAAACTAATTTAAATTGTAAGTGTGTCGGGTGGGAGTCAACTTCCCCTCGGTGTTAACACTTGGAACATTGATAGGGATCTGTGGTGTTTTACCTTTCTTCTGTGATGTGTGTGTTCATTATGACTATTAGAAAAAAACTGAATTTACCAACAAAGTTAGCAACTTTTATAAAATTGTTGTACGAGGTTGCCTTAGATTTTGTAAATATCTCCAGATGCTCTGTAGCATCCCCATTTCTTTTTGTGTTGCTTTTTTTTTTATAACAAACACGTAAACTCTTGATTTTGTGTTCCTTATGTATTATGCTGGTTCTTATTCAGGACCACAAAGAGCTGAGGATTCACACCACCAATGGCTTATGTGCTGCTAATCTTTGGTCCTCCATTTATGCTATTGAAGACTGCTATTATCAGTATGCTTATGAATGGCTTATATAGGAGAATGCCTTTATGGGTTGCTGGGGTAAGATGTGTTTAAGGTATATCTTTAGTTTTTGATGTTTTATCTTTCATTCTTACTATTTATTGTATTCTTTAAAAACATCAAACCACTTGCATTTCTTTGGGTATGTATCCTTTAAGCTCACTCGCATCCTTGTTTTGCAGGCCGTGTTCTTGTCGTATTAAATAAACACGACAAAAATACACAAAATAAAACGAAACTGAGACGAAATCAAAATTTGAATTCGTGTGCGTGTCGTGTTTGTGTCGATTAAAATAAACACGAAGTCGTGCCGATATTAACACGAAATTGACACGATAGTTTTGATTTTGAGAACATTTAGAAATCTATGTTATATTTTTGTCGTGTTTGTCGGGTTTTTTAGCATGCACTAATATCAACGGATAATTAGATAAATATGGTATATATGACCATAATTATTAGATTATATGGTATATATGACCATAATTATTAGATTAATTATCCGTTGATAACTAAGTAAAAGATTTTGATATTTTTGTTATTTATGTCGTGTTGTAATGTTTATCGTTTTTTTAATTGGGTCGTGCTCGTGTTAGCAAAATAAAACACGATTTCATGTCGTGTAGTTTTCGTTTTGAGAAATATGAATTCGTGTCGTGTTACCTAAAAACATGAAACGCAACACGATTTGAGAGCCCTAAAAAACTCTTTATACAATAATTCTTTGTTGTGTACGGTAAAAATAGTTCATATAATTGTAGGTAAATACTAGTGGTGCCACCACCTTGTTAGTGGTCCCCACCCCCTGTAAAATAAACAAAAAGCAAAAAACAATTGTAGTGGTTAGGGTATGATATACCGGAAAATTGTGGTGAGACCTGCACCCTATAAATATGTACCGGAAAATGACACTTTCACAAACGAGAAAAAAGGTCATGGGTTCAATTTCAGCTAATTTGGTCGTTGAATATGCAATCACGGTCGATGAACTACCCACAGATACCAACTCCGAGACATCCTCCGTCACCAAGTCACCGGCCCCAAATTCCGGCCGATCTCCGGGCACCTTTGATCTGGCAGCAGCAAGACGGTCAGTTACGTCTCTTCGTCGCCTGTGGGATTGGAGTAACTGTAACCCACTGGGGGAAGAAGCTGTAATGATGCCTGGATCCAGACTGAGCTTTGTTATTGCTGGATTGTTTAGTTTCACTGCCATCAAATCTCAGGGAGAAACTGGATTCCCTTTTCATACGCATCCTCAGGCTACTACCGTCGCCGTTACCAGTCTACTAATGTATTGCTTAGCTTCCGCCGCCGAACATGCCGTTTCTGCTGCACGGCCCGGTCTCAATTCCGTTTATGCCGTTACTTCCCGCCTTGGAATGAAGGGTTCGTTGTACATTTTGACAGGATCTTTGGCATCATTGTTCTATATTTGAATTTTTTTTAATATTTCTTCATTAATTTGCACTAATTCGATATATACTGGTATAGTATTTGTTTTCTGTATCCGGTTTGCCCTCTACCTGTTTGATGAAATGCTTATCGAAGTGATATGTTAGGACACTACATAATACCAGCTACTTGTAGGTATTAGTATTGGCCACATGTTGAGTTCCATTGTAAATTGGTATAAAGATGGTGTTTTTCTTGTCCCCAAGAGGATTTAGACAAAAATGCTCAGATCTTTCTTTGCCTGTCTCACTGTTTTGCATACGATTGTTTTTTATGTGACCTTTGTTTGTCGTTATTGATATATTAAGACTCTTCGAATTAAGTGTGATGCGTAATTGCATATGTTCTAATTTTAGGTGCTAATATAGGCAAGTTTTTGTACGAATGAAACATAATGTGCTAATTTCTATAGTGTGTATACTAAATCAAAACCTTATTTTGCAGGTATTTTCAAGAAAATGAAACAAAATGGGTGTCAAACACTCAAACAGTTGTTGTAGTTGCTCTTGAGGTAATATTCTGGCTAGACAACCTTCATTTGCAAACAATCAAATCACTATAAAAGGCCAATAAGCGTGTAATGTTAAATTGTATATATATTCGATGAAAACAATTGACTATTTTTCCTTGATTTCTCACAAGAAAAAAAAAGTGATATGGCAAATAAAAGTATCATAATTAACTTTGTTTTAAGAAAAACCATCATAATTACAAAGACTCATAAAAACATTATGTTCAAATTTCTGTAATCAAAACAGCATATTAATTGAACAGATTCGAAAATTCAGTTAACTAAGTTTGAAAATTTATAATTTGGTCCTGATTTCGTGATATATTAAATCACAATTTCTTGCTGAATATTGCTCTGTTGTGACTTAATTAGGATCACTTATTTTGGTTCTGAGATGTATGGATGAATTCAGACTCTTATGTTTCTTTTCTGTTCCTTTGCAATATACGTGACTAAAATCATGAATTCTGTTTTATCATTTTGTTTTTATGTAATTCGTTTTCCTTTTCTATCCAATAAAGTATAATACATATCCATCCTGGCATTTGCAGACAAAAAAAATACATCGGTATCACAACCACATAGTTGATTCTGTTGATATTTTTCGAGGTGAGAATCCATAATTTGGTCTGTATATATATATAGATAGAATTAAAACCACACAACGTATATATATTAATGGCTTCCCCAACAGAAGCACAAGTGATTGAAGATGGAACCATGGTCAAACCTCTAGCTGCAGACACCAACAACAAAACCAGAATATATCTCTGCAAAATGGCTGCAACGCATGCGATTACAACTCTCTCTCTCCTTTGGACAAAGTTAGTTCTTGGAGAAGAAATTCAAATTGCAAATCTTCCTGGTTCGTCTCTTAACTTTATTATTCTTGTGTTGCTTAGTTTTGTTTAAGTCTCAGGGACAAGTTGGATTTCCTTTCAAAACGCACCCACAAACCGTTATGGTTACAATTACTAGTCTGCTCATGTTTGGTTTGTTTTGTGGAGCCCACCATATCTTTTCTGTTGTAAGGCCCGATGGCCCTATTTCCATATATGGAAATATTGCTCGTGGTGGGAAGATGCTTTTCTTGTATGTGTTTGTGGTATCGTTGGTATCTTTGTTCTATGTTTGATATGTTGTATAACACCAATAAATAAAATGAAAAAAAAGTTGGAGTTGGTGGAAGAGGGAAGACGACGTCTTTTGCGATGTCAAGCCTAGGAACATAATCTTGGATAATGTAAGGTATTACATTATTTTAGTTGGTTCACTAGGAAAATATTTGTTTTTGATATCAAGATGAACACTTGAACATCAATGTAAGGTTTATGCAGCTGAGTGACAATTTCTTGTCCCAATTCTGACCTGCTCTTTTATATGTCATTCCTGGTTCACATAATATTTTTGGTGAGATGATTGTTAGTTAGGTTAGGTTTGTGATGTTTAATTTTCCCTCTTTATATATATTTGATTGTTCTCTTTAATTATTATGCAGTTACAGTGGCGGATCCAGGAAGTGCCTTTGTAGGGGGAAATGTGCGACCTGCGGAGGATTGGACAACAAGTTGAACACAGACTATGTGTTAAAACCTTATTTTATCAAGAAAATGCAACAAGAAGGTTGTCAAACAATTGTTGTAGTTGCAACCTTCATTTGCAAATAATCAATTCATTCTAAAAGGCCAATAAGGGCGCCTGAAATGATTTGCTGCTTTGCTTCCTTGACCTCTAGGAGATCATTTATGCTGCTGAACATGCCATTTCCTGCTTAATTTTTTTCTTTTATATAACTCTGCTAACCTCGACTTGAAGAAATATTGATCTTGTTCTTTAAGAGACCATTAAATTATGTTGTAAGATATTAATATGTATGTCTTAATGGAAACTAATCAGAGAAGTCAAATTACATACCCTGCCATCATTAAAATCCCATTTTAGACCTTAAAAGGGAATAGCTTGGATATCTTGTGTTTGCAGCTTAATCTAACCTCGGGTTGACGAGTAACAGTCCATCTACTTCGTTAAAAACAATCCGACAAACTTATATTGCAACATAGATCAAAAGCGATGTCATAAAATATTTCAAATTATGGTCTAAGAGGAGGATTTAGCAACGACTTTTGGCACCAAAGAAATAAGTTCATTTTTATTTGTACTTGAAAAGGAAATATTGATGTAAAATTCTTGCTTCTTTTGTCTTTAACTTATATATGCTCTTAAACTTTTATGTTTTAGTACGACGGTTTAACATTACTATAACTAAGGGGTTATTTGGGAAAACGTTTATTAGCTTATTAAGCCTTTTAAATAAGTTTTCTCAAACAACCCTTAAAATGAATTATTGGAATCCTCTCATGTTTAACTCAACATGATAAGTTGTCGATTACGGCCAAGAAAAGGGTATTATATTTGTATGTGTATTTTAAGTATAAAATATTATATATGATAATTATTGGCAGCTGTTTGTTAGTTGAAATATTAGTTGATAAAGGAAGTTAAGATGACAAAAATTAAAGTATCAGTTGACAGTTATAAATGATCTTGTTAAATCAGAAATAATTTATTATTGATTACTGAGCTATTATTAGTATTGTAATACACTCAACCGTAGAGGAAACAAGCTGGGTTTTGTGATTGTGTGATACTCCCAAAAATATTGCTTTATTTTATTTTTACTATCTATGGTACATTCTTTTATAAATTAATTATTATTATATTATTATTATTATTATATTAAAGCATAATCACATGGGCTGCCACAAAATAAAAATGATTTTCAACAGACTTCAATTTTTAATTGTTTTGGAAAATGAAAATCTAACAACCTAAGGAAAAAAAAGTAGTATAATTATCAGCGAATGTTAATTAGTTAATATTAAGAGTACTTGAACACGATCAGATTTTTCTTGATGAATGCTCTTTAGCTATTGTTAAATTCGACAAAAAATTGATACTTGTATGGTTTAAAATAAGGGAGCTGATTCGTACGGATCAATTTTTATCTATATATAGCAAATTCATCATAAATGATAATCATGCCCTTCCTTTACTTTTAACACATTTTGCATTTCACCCCTCCCATTAAGGGCATGATTGTCATTTGGAATGAATTTCCTCTGTATGGATAAAAGTTGCTCTGTACGAATCAGCTCCATTAAAATAATAAAACACGTGTTAAAATCAAATACAAATAACGGAAAAGGAAGTGCGCAGAATATCTATCATTGATTTAATTAAGGGTCCTTTAGTTAATTAGATATATTTATAGTTTTCTTTACTACTCCCTCCGTTCCAAGTTAGGAAATTTTAATTTTAACCAGTAAACTTACTATTTTAAAAAAAATTGTGTTTTTGAAAAAAATTGACAACCTCAGAACCCGAACCTCTGATCTTCATGTTAATAAAAAACTCTAACCAACTGAGGTACATGTTAATTACTTGAATACAATTAATTTTATACCACCACCAGTCCACCACCATCATTACTTACCAGTTATCACGGCCACCTACCAACCATCACAAGCACTACCGCTGCCATCCACCATCACTACATATCACCACTCACCACCATCACTATTGATACAACCATCATTATTATTGTCACCACAAAATACTGACGAATTACACGAGGATTATCTAGTTATGTTATCTTAAAAGATGGAAATTGTAAGCAAGTATAGAATAATAAAACGAATACCAAACAGTCGAACACAACGAACAAAACCAAGTACTCCGTACTATAATGCATCTTTTGCATCATTGCATCATTGCACCACTATTAAGAAGATGTCATCCTTAATTAGAGACAAGAATAATTTATAATATATTATTGACGCAGAAGTGTGCAAGTAGCTTGTCATACCAACCAAGCCTAGTGAAGACAAACGTTAGTCTTAGGACAGAGTAAAATATGCACAATTCACTTCTTTTTCATTGTACATAGAATATCAATAAAATATTAAAACTTCGTGACATGAGCAATCATAAACAAACAAATAATACTTATTAACTTCCAAAATACTTTATGTATATTATGTTAAAGTTTTTATTAAAGTATATAAAGTTATATATGCTAAAATATTAAAACATATAATATCAAAGGTTTATACTAATAAATTCATATAGAAATATTTATAAATGACCAAGGATTATCTTTATTTTTTTTTGATCGGTTGATTAGTAAGTTAGTTGTTCGAGTCTAAACAGTGACATCCACAAGTGACAGTATGTCATCCGTCGAACCATCCACTTATGGGGAATAAATCTCACTATTTGTCCACACTTATCATTATTTTGAATTCTATTTAGGATTTTTTAGTATTTATGAAACACATTTTTGTTATACACTCAGCCTTTAATGGTCAACACATTTTTGTTATAAACTCACATTTTTGTTATACATATAACGACAAGCGTAATATTCTATTGGTTAAATTTGGTTTTCAAAGGATAAAATTTTCATAAGATTTATGTTGAATTCTTAAGAGCAAAATGGTTTTTACCCCGTAACCTCCACACTGACTAAGACTACCTGCAAAATCGTTAATTACCCAATACTCCCTCCGTCCCACAAAAAACTTCTCATTTCACTTTAAATTTTTGTCTCACAAAAAAATTCTCATTTCTCATATTTGATGGGCTCTACATAATAAAAACTATTATTACCAAAGACCCCACCATTAATATCCACTAACTATCTTTCTCTCTCCAATCCAACCTTATATTTTAATTAAAAGTATTATTAATGACCCCACTATTACCTATCACCTAAAAACTTGTGCAAAAGCCAAATGAGAAGTTTTTTTTGGGACGGAGAGAGTAATTAGTAGTTTATTATGGGATACAAAATTCAACCTAAAGACAATATAACATGTACTATAGAAAGATTAAATGTACCACGACTTCGTCATATATATGTTCTCCTATTCCCACTATATCACAGCACCATGGATCAAACCACCATCACCACCACCTCCGACACCATAACCACCGTCTCTTCCTCCATAGCCACTGTTGCCAATACAAAAAATACCAAAACCGACAGTGGAGAAAACCGTGTGATCTACCATGGTGTGCGTAAACGGAGCTGGGGAAAATGGGTATCTGAAATCCGTGAGCCAAGGAAGAAATCAAGAATATGGCTAGGCTCATTTGACAACCCTGAGATGGCGGCTCGAGCCCATGATGTAGCCGCTATTGCAATCAAGGGTCGCTCAGCTATCCTCAACTTCCCTCACTTGGCTCACCAACTTCCCAAACCGGTCACAACTTCACCTACAGACATCCGAGCCGCCGCAGTCAAAGCTGCGGCTTTAGCCATTGGTGAAAATAGTCCCAGAAGCCGGGACTCCATTAACAGCCAAACCGAGCATCAAACGGAAGTTGGTAGCTTGGCTTCATCTGACGACACGTTTCTTGATTTACCGGATCTCTTCATCGACTTTTGGATATCGGATTGATAGGATTTTATGTACAATGCCGGATAAAATCGCGGGAGTTGAGACAGATGACGGTGGATTATGGCTAGAAGAGCATTTCTTGTGGAATTATTGTTAATAAGTTGATCAAAATATAATAGAAGCCCAACTCTTAATTAATGATCAAAATGGAAGCTGCATTATTTTTCCTCACCCAAGTTAATTGAATTTTTTTTTGAAGGTAGGTTTTTAATGTATATTACAATTTTTGTTCTTTTTATGAGCAGGTTAAGTATATTACTCATGTATTATTTGTTACGTTATTTAAAGCGTGTATTAATCATAATTCGTGTCCTCTATCTCTACTAATATAAATAATATTTGTCACCACTTTTAAATCTCTTAAATTCATAAGTTGAAATAGTCATTATTAATTAGAGCATAAAGGTGAGCTTTGTTAAAAATGTGTTAAAGTTAAAATAACTTTATAACATGACTTTGATAGTTGATACTTACCTTAAAATTGCTTTTAATCGGTTAGCTTTCAAATAACAATCATTTACGTACTTTAAAACACTCCATTATTGGTTTGGCGAAACCTCTTTAACATGACTTTGAGTGACACACATCATGGTGTGGTGCTGGTAGTGTTAAAGGGTTTTGGTGTGGTTTTGGTGGTCGACACCCAATGCTCTTAGAATAAACTTTTTGAAAACCTAGTTTGAACGGGTAACAATCGGCTCAAGGCCAGTCAAGAAGTGGTCTGTTAAAATGATGATATCGAACCCTGAGAGACTCGCGGTATTTTTCTACCGGTAACTAAAAACCGGATCTTAAAATAATAATCTTTTAAATCCAATTTTAAAAATAATATCTACATTAATTTAGTTTAAAAATAGGTTTTAGAATATTTTAAATTTTTTTGGTAAAATTTATGTATTTTCCACATTTTTAAGTATTTATATACCATCAATTTTGTGGCATTGATAACATCTGGTCCAATCTTGCTACGTTCATTATCAAGCATTTCATTGCATAATACATATATCACATATGGTACAAGTTGTTCTTGTGAATGATTTCTTGACTCCATCTATGTGCCTTTGAATTTTTTAGCAATAAAAAATTCAACCATCAGTCCATCACATTGATTAAAATATATTTTATTTGATATAATAGAGAATTAGAGAAACGTTCAAGGTAGTTTTTAATTTTTATATATTTTTAAGGAACAAATTTCAACCATTAATCAATAAAATGTAATGATCAAGATTAATCACATAATTTATACATGAAAGGGTATTTTGGTCATTTGTCACTTATACGAATTTTGATTTTTTTTATTATTTATTTTTATTTCAAATTTATTTATTTTTATTTATTATTATTTTTTTCGTTAAAAAATAATATTTATTTGATAATTACGTATAATACTTAATCAAATGTGATTTAAAAGTGTAAAATCACATGTGATTGTATATTGAATGTTTTAGTACAATCACATGTGATTCAGTATGCAATCACATTATTTGTTATTAACGAAAAAAATTAATTTTAAAAAAATAATAATAAATAAATAATTTAAAAAATAAATAAACCATTTAAAAATAAATAAATAATATTTTTTTAAATGACTAAAATACCCCTTCATGTATAAAATATGTGATTAATGTTGACCATTGCTTATAATTAATCAATAGTTAAGATTTGTCCCTTTAGATACATAAAAATTAAAGAATTCCTTTGAATACAACCATAGAGAATTTATTTTGTTTTCAATGAAAATACTTAACCACTTGGCTCAAGGCCAACGGGGTCAATCAGCAGTTCACCACAGATTAACACGAGTCTTCTTCACCCATTTATTGGAAGAATGTTCAAATTAACAAGAGTCCTGCGCTTGCATCGACACTGCTTTTAGCTCAAAGATACTCAATTTGGAATTGTTTTACTTGATAAATTCAACATTCAAACATTTTTTTATACTATTTGGCATAAATTCTATCAATAACCTATCTAAAACATACTTGATTCCTAATAAATTACATTCTCTATAAACCGAACAACAGCAAGAACTTTTCCAAAACTTATTTCCATTATAAGGACTTATCGATCGGGTGACCAAACTTATACTTGTGATGTAGGTAATCTAACTGTTACCATGACCATTTTCGAACCTTCCTCTAAACATCGAGTAAATATTTTTCAACAACAACAAGGACATTTATGTAAAATCCATTACCAATAATTTAGACATGTGCCTTGTATATGTGGCCATAGTTGAGCCATAACGACCATCACGATATGTTGTTACCTCGAGGAAAAATACGTGCAATTAATATTGCTCCCTAAAAGTTATATACCATCAATAATTTGGCGACATTGATGACATACGGTCCAATTTTGCTACGTTCATTATCAGGCATTTCATTGCGTAGACTAAATACAAGTTACATCAT
Organism: Calendula officinalis; assembly: GCA_963853835.1. NCBI lineage: Eukaryota > Viridiplantae > Streptophyta > Magnoliopsida > Asterales > Asteraceae > Calendula > Calendula officinalis. The sequence continues at coordinate 29,627,904 of OY970835.1, read as the reverse complement.
TTCATTCCATAATACATATGATATCATTTTTTATCAATGATTTTCTAACTCCTATTATGTACCTTTGGTTTTTTCTTAGTAAAGCAAAAACTAGCTAGCTCAACCATCACATTAAATATGTGGGATGAGGATTGCAACGGCAACATATGTGGGAGAGGTCGCTGGTGATGGTGCTACCGTTCAAGTCTGATACTCGATTCGACTGGGTGATCACTCAGAGGAGGGTGGTAGATAGAGACACACATTAACAGAGCCTTTTAATGGTCATGCATTTAAGGAAATTAAAATTTAGAAGAGTGAAAGGTTTCAGAATTAGGTATTTTTGGAGTATTTTTTTTTTTTTTATATATATTTAGGAACCATTTTTGTAACTTTTCACAAATTACGTGGACCATCTCTTTGATTTACTCCATTACTATATTCGTTTGTTTTCGTAGTTGAAATGCGAAAGTTGTGGAGAGCCGCAGAGGTGAGTGAGAAGAGACATACCAAGAAAAGGAAAGTAGATTGAAAAGTTTAAGTTTCTTCTTAATAGTCTCTTTCAATGGTCTGTTTGTCGATCTATATGAGTGTCAAATGTTGCAATGGACGTTAATTAGATTATGTGGCTATGTTAGCAACACATGCACAACTTATTTAATTTATATGCATATATATTGTGTGTACTCTTTGTAGATAAAAATGTGCATTTTAAATAATATTTGATGTAAAGATACATTAAAAATTAAAAATTAGAAGTGATTTTTACACTATAATTTTTATTGCATTTGATGATCCTAAAATGAGCAATCAATCCATAGTTTTGTCCATTAATGATGATTGTAGGTGAAACTTGGTGAGGAAGAAAGAGGGCTTTTAGAGAGAGAAAGTAGAGAGAGGGAGAGAGTGAACAATGCAAGAGTAATTTGATTAATGTGGCAAAGTTGCAATTAGGGATTACATCTTTGGTATATATACCATTTCCCTAATTGTCTAATTAGTCCTAAGACTAATCCTAAACTAATATACAATGTTACATAACTAGTCCCTAGACTATTGATTACAACTAAATATGACCCAACAATCTCCTCCTTTGTAACAATAGTCTGGGAAGCGTATCTTCGAAGTCTTCATCTTTAGCTAAAGTTGCACCTGGAAGATATTTCGTTGAATGATGATGTATCAGGATCAGCTTGAGCTTTGTTAACCTGTGAAAATGAATACTTCTTGTAGCTTTTCAACCATAAGAAGTATTTTGAAGACTTTACTTTGAAGATACATATAGATCGACTAAAAATAAGACCCATATTAATAGAGAGATTAGCAGCGGAAGTCTTTTCTTGAAGTTTGTGGCTTTATGTCGATCTATGATGTGATAATTGTTGTTGAGGTAACATGTTTATAACGGTTACGCTCCCCCTCAAACAAACAATTATTCTGTTGACCAGTTACCCTTTTCTCACGTATGAAGGAGGTTCATGCTCTAAATGCAAACCCTTGTTCTGACCAAATGTTGGTAGAGGGTTGCGTATCTTTGTGGAGAGGTGGGCATGCTACGATGTTTACTTACTCTCAGATGCGCTTCAGAATGTTGAATTACATTTCTTCAATTTAATCCTTTGTCAAAGCTGTAATTAACATATCTATGTTTTGCAGTTCAATGTTTACATCTGAGTGGCAGTGGAAGCAATTTAGAATTTCTGCTTTTGAAATGCAAACTTTTCTGAATTTTAAGAAAGTATCATCACAGAACTTCGAAGTTTCAAACACTCAAAGAAAATATTTTTCGTTGAATCTGTTGGTGTAAGAAAGATCTAAAAATGTCTCATTTAAGGTTAAAAGTTCTGGTAATGAAATGTCAGTTGGGAATGATTTGTCTGGGATTTCAGTTATTGGGGATTTTATTTTTGGATTTTTGTGGTAGAGGTTTTGTGAGGACAGGATAATGATGTTTTGAATTTTGTAAAGAATGATAATGATTTGTACTTTTAAGATTTAGATTGTGATGATTGAGATTTTGGAGAGAGATTTCTTTAGATGAATCGGTTTCTTCTTCTTCTTCACTTGATTTTCTGTTTAATACATTGATTCTCACTTGATTTAGAATATTTCCGATTTTGCAGTTGATCTGAGTACACACGATGTGAATTTTCTTCTTTAATGAGATGTTTGTGGTTCTTTTTGACGTTGTTCGGTTATAAACCCAGTACTTACACTATTTCTTGCTCTTTTCTCCCCCTCATGAGGATCATGATCAGGGTCCTCATGCTAATGCTGAATTTTTGTCTTGTGTAAACGGAGAGAGCAAATTATGTGTCGATGTAATATGTGAGCCAAGATTATGATATTCGTGGGTTTCGGAATCGAGAACCAGTAACATATAGTACTCATGAATTGACCACTGAAAAATTGTTTTGATCTAAAAATCTTGGAGAAAAATATTTGAAAAATGAATAATAACAATATCAATAATCACGTGAAGTCATAAACAGATGCAATCTTTACTGAAATATTTCAGTAAAGAGATCGTTTACGGATATGACGAACACGATGATTAAAGACATGGTTAATCAAATATTTGAGATTTAAAAGAGATCAATTTGTTTGGTTATATCAAAGATCAGTGAAGTTTAACACTTACAAAGATGCAATCTTCTCTGAACATGTGCAGAGAAGAGATCGACGGATATACAAAGATCAATGATCTAACAGTGCATTAAAAACGAATTTGTGTGTGAGAGAATTGAATCTGAACAGTATGAAGAAAATGAAAAATGATTTCTCCACTGATCGTTTAAGTATGAAAATCGTTTGAAATTAGTAAGAACAATCAATTCAAGATGGTGTTAAAAACAGATGCAATCAGTACTGATTGAAATCAGTAAAGAGATCGACAAATTTAACAGCAAATTGTGTTGAGTGTTGCAAACAAGTCATTAAAAAAAATTATGTGCAAAATCAGATTTTTGAAAAATTGAGCCACAACGCAAGAGACGAAAAATTGTCATAAACAGATGCAATCTTTACTAATCGAGATTAGTAAAGAGACCGTTTACGAATATGACAAAAATTTGTATCCTACGTTGTGAACACATCATTGTGAGCACAAAGTGAGATAAAAATTTTGGAATGTTGAACATCACTGATTAATAAAGAATTTATAAGATTGTGATGTCAATCAACTCAATATGAGTAAAAGAAATGTTTATAATTGAGTATTGATTTGGAAAATGAAAATTTTAAGTAAGAAGAGAAAATTTTGATTTACAATTGAAAAAAAATTTAACAATGAAGGAACACAAATGTAGCAATAAGAAATAAGAGAATTTGTAATAAACAGATGCAATCAGTACCAATCTAGACTGGTAAAGAGATCGTTTACGAATATTGCAAAAGCTAATACTCACCATTGATAACCTTGTGTGATTGTAAATAAGTAAGAGGTTGAAAAATTGTTTGAGGAAAAAAAATTTATTATCAAGATAAAATAAGAAAATTTGTAATAAACAGATGCAATCAGTACCAATTGAGATTGGTAATGAGATCGTTTACGGATATTACAAAAATTGATACCCCATATTGATAATTCTAAAAAAAAAAATTTGAAAGGAGCATCGAAACAGTGTGTAGCGTTTATAAAAAGGATGCTCCCCCTCGACAGTTGAATTTCAAAAATCATAAAGCAATTACGCTCCCCTTTGACATAAGAATGTCTATTTTTTCTCCCCCGGGACAAGTGAATATAGAAATTTTCCCCCTCAACCAATTAAGTCATTTAAGAACGGGTTTCAAGTTGATGTACTTGAAAGCTATTTATTTGAAGCTCGGGTCATACACTGAAGTGTGTACAAGCCATTTTCCAGTGAAAAGCGATTTATACACTGAATTGTGTATAAGTCATTCTGAACTCCATACACCTTGCTGGTTATTCTACATAAAACAATTAAAACATGTTTGGTACCCAATTATCTCTGGGTCCTATATGATTAGTGACAGATGTTTTATGTAGAATTATTTTATGATCAATTTAGAGCTTTGGAGAACTGCAAGGAGGCAGTTCAGAGGTTGTGGATTTGACGACCCATTTTAAAGATTTCTTATAGGATTGGATAATCCAATGAGATTTTTCATTTTTGATCCAAGTGTATTTTACAAATGTTGAAGATTTGGTCGCTGTGTTGTTGTCGCTGTTTGAGGAACCTGAAGACTTTGGCTTAGGTGCGGAAGATCCTCGAGAAACTTTGCGACGAGAGGACGAGTGTTTATCAGAGTTTGGTGGGTGTTTGAGAGATTTCTTCGTTTGTTTGGAAACCGGTGACGATGGAATCTATTGATTAGATTTTACCGGAGTTGAGACGTTTGATTTGCATGGATGTGGCTGACAAGTTTTACATGATTTTATAATTTTACCAGATTGATGGAAAACATTGATTTTCAAACCACATGGAGCATCTAATTTAACGAAAAATCGATCGTCAGTTTGAGTGATTTGTTGCTTTGTGATTTTATCAAACAATCTCTTTGTACCAAATTTATCAGTTTTAGTAAACACAACATCAAAATCAGGAGAATATCTGACAGGACGATAAACTGTAGCATCATAATCAGTTCCAAATGCAATTGCCGGAGATTTAAAATTTTTGTAGTTGTTACAATGAATTTTAACAGTAGACGAAGAAACTGAAGACGTATATGGTCTAGACTTCATAAGCTCGCAAGGCTTCTTAAGCGTACTAAACTTAGACGAACTCGGCTTCTTTGGCTGCACATCTCCTTTTACTCCATTGGGCTTGGGCTCCTTGCTCTGAGGCTCTAATTTTCTAAATGAGACGTTTGAGGCTGGTGAATTAGATGTTCTTCTCAAAGTAATTGGTACTGGATTAACAGGTGCCGGTCCTATTAATGAAGATTTAGAATTTTGAAAAACATTTTTGTCAGTTTTATGTCTTAAGTCTTAAATCGTGTCCTCTAATTTATGTATCTTTGTTTGAAGTTTTTCTTTTTCTTTATCAAAGGCTTTATGAGTTTCATCAATTTCATATTCAAGTTGGACGATTTTCTTTTCTAAAATTAACGATGGAACATAAAGCTTGGGTTCGACGGTTTGTTTTAACACTTCATCCTCAGATAATGAAAATTCATCTGGAGTGACAATTGGAAAGTATTCATGATTTTCAAATTGTGCTTTCTTCTGTTCATATGTTTTGTTCAAAGCAGAATAGTTGAAGCTGATTTGAGCATATTCTTGCTTTTCTCTGTTGAACTTCTCAATTTCTGCTTCTTCGTCCGGTACATGAAGAAAGCTTTGCCAGATTCCCAATTTCATGTAGTCATAGTTGTACAGTGTTGGGAGCACATCAGCGGCTTTTTCCAGATAACGAGGATTTTCAGCTCCTAGACCCGCTTTTGATTTGTAGTATCTGAACTCTTTTGGTTCATTGAACTTGATTGTTTGTTTTGTATGACCGGCTTTCACAATCGTCTGCTCCAGTTTTTTGATGTGTTCTTCGACATTTTCCTTTTTGACAGTAAGACTGTGTATTGTGGCTGATTGTTCATCGATTTCCTTTTTAAAACTGTTGGTTATATCTTTGATTTGTGCATTTAAATTTTGAATTTCGATGTCAGCCGTCTTCAACTGATCTTGGTAGTCTTTCATCTTGACTTCTGCGGCTTTTTATCCAAGTTCGCTCTCCATTTAATTGAATAGCTACGTCATTGAGTAGCTTCTTGGAGTCGTCGTTCTCACTTGACACCGTTTTCATGTTCTTAAGGTTTGATATTTCAGCATCTTTGTCATAAATCATTTTATGTAATTGGTTGACCTCACTGGTGTGAGAAACATAAAAGGTTGACAACTGATTTTGTAGCTCTTCAGTTTGTTTTTGAAAGGAGTTATTTTGAGTTACTTGGGGGAGAATTGATTCAAGTTGATTACGAAATGTGTCATTTTCTGCTTTGAGGTGCTTGATTTGTGCATTTAAAGTATTATTTGTGTTTACTTGTTGTTGTAGACTTTCTTTTAGTTCAGATATTTTAAATTGAAACACAGATTGTGACGTAGACAACTGATTTTGTAATCCCTTGTTTAATTGTTCAAAGGTTTGCATTTGTGATAATTGAAGAGAACATTGATTTAGATCTTTTAAAAATTGTGTTTTTTCAGTTTCTAAATATGTTATTTGTTTTGTCAACTGGGCTTTCTCGTCAATTTCAATTAAGAGATTTTCACTAAACAAGGAATTTTATGATAAATCAGTTCTGAGTCAGATAGAGAAGAATCTAAAGAAGAAAAGTGTACCTCTTTCTCATCTTTTTCTGGAATGCCCAGATCAGTCCTCAGTCCAGTAGAAGTATCAGAATTTGATAAAAGAGAACTGATTACCTCAATTTCTTTGTTGGCTTCTTCATTGAATCGATCAGAAACCTCTGCATTCTCTTCATCCTTAGTATCTGAATCTTCCATCCATTGAAGGTCTTCAACAAAGAACCCTTTTTCAGTCTCAATTCGTTTAGCCATCAACATCTTTCGTTCATAATACGCTGAATCACGAACGATCGATTTCTTTGTAGCATCCAAAGGTGTGATGGTTGGCTTTTCAATGACGATTGGTTTTTCAGTTGAAATTGTAGCAGATAGAACAGATTTGAACGAGACATATACTTTATCGCATTTTCCAGGTCTTTATCCACATAATCATTTGTAGCTGGTGTAGGTTTTTCCATTTTTGTGATTATTAGTGTTGACTGAATTCTCGGGTTGATAAGTATAAATTGTGATTATGATGAGGTGTAAATTAGAAGTTTGAAAAAGGTTCTTGGGTAGAGATGTAAAAGAAAAAAAATCTCGAATTGGATAAGTTATGTAGAAAGTGAATTGGTATTTAAAGATTGTTCATAACCGAAGGGCACTTTTGGGAGAGAAAATTCAAAATTTCGAAAATCATCAACTGATTATCCCAGATGATAGAGTACACTTTAAATGTGACCGAGATTTTCGAATTGGCTGAAAACGACAAACGGTTCAAAAGCTTGGGCTAAAACGAAGTTTGGAGTTTTACCGAAAAATCACAAAAACGTAAATAAGGTGTCCAAAACAAGGGTTTTTGAGCCGGGAAGTTGGGTAAACCGCCTACGGCCGTTTATCATGTCGTAGCCTTCGTCTCGATCTTCGATTTGGTTACTCGTGGGCTTTAAACGGACACCCGAGCTGAAAGTTATGATCGTTTTAGTATAACCCCTTTCGTCGCGCAATCTCGGGCCGAACAATTTGATGGATCTCGGGCCGAACAGTGGAGTCCTCGGGCCGAACACTTGATGGATCTCGGGCCGAACAGTGGAGTCCTCAGGCCGAACACTTTGAGTTCTCGGGCCGAACACTTTGGGCCGAACACTTTGGGAGAAGTTCGGGCCGAAGATTGAGTATAGTTCGGGCCGAAGATTGAGTATAGTTCGAGCCGAAGTTCGGGTGATGTTCGAGCCGAAGTTTGTTCTGATGTTCGGGCCGAACTTAAGGATGAGTTCGGGCCGAACTTGTTACTGTTCTCGGGCCGAACAAGTTCTTGAGCAGAACAGTTACGAACAGCCCAAAAAAAACACTAATTTGATCATAAAATGCTCGTTTCTTACCCAAATTCTTTGATTCTTTTTGCAAACTGACCCAAAACCTTTTTCCTTCAATCCTTTACTACAATCTTAATAAAAAACAACTTGGATCTAATCCAAAATTTGAATTTTCAAGGTTTTTCAAGCTTTAATGGAGATTTCTTAAAATCACAATTTCATCATCAATATGGATTGGAATTGGATAAAATCTGATTCTAAGCTTAATATAATGAAGAAATGAAGTTATTTAACCCATAAAAACTAACTTTAATACCTTAAATTCGGATTTTGATTTCTTGACCATTTTTCTTCAAAAACTTGATAAACCTTCTTTTTCTTCTGATTTGGACAGCAAGCAATGGAAATGGATCATTTTCAGAGTGAAATTATGCTCTGATACCAATTGATGATCCTAAAATGAGCAATCAATCCATAGTTTTATCCATTAATGATGATTGTAGGTGAAACTTGGTGAGGAAGAAAGAGGGCTTTTAGAGAGAGAAAGTAGAGAGAGAGAGAGTGAACAATGCAAGCGTAATTTGATTAATGTGGTAAAGTTGCAATTAGGGATTACATCTTTGGTATATATACCATTTCCCTAATTGTCTAATTAGTCCTAAGACTAATCCTAAACTAATATATAATGTTGCATAACTAGTCCCTAGACTATTGATTACAACTAAATATGACCCAACATCATTCACTATAATTATCATTTAATATTGTTGTACATTTAACTATAAAACTTGACTCTATATTGCATATATAAGCTAAAAATTCTGGTGTAACTATTGAACCGTGAACACGTTAACATTAAATCAACATTAACACCGATGGACTATGGTTTGTGATATGCACAACAAACCCGGCCACAATGATACATATTTATATTATTTGATGTTGTTCATGCCTAAGACCCCACTCTTTTTCTACACGTGAATTGTGCTTATTCCGTCCATTCAAGTAAAATTATTATATACTGTTAGATTTATTTATATATTTTGGAATTTATACCGGAAAAGTGTTTATAATTGTCATTTACGTAATGAACTACTTTGTGTAACTGAGTTTTAATTTTTGTAATTTATGAATATAAATGACTATCTATATAACTTTATAAAATTATAGAGTGTCACTTTGTCAAATTATCAAAAACCTGGTGGCATATCACCATTTATTTGTTATAGAATGTCACTTATATACACGAGTAACATATATTACTTTATATTGCATAAATCATGTTCGATCTTGGAGAAAATATAAATCATGTTCGATTTTGGAGGAATTTGACGGTGGACAAACGCCGAGATGGGGGCACCTTACAACCTTACTGGGTTTTCTAGGATCAACGCTTTTGAAAAGAAATTGAAGTTACAACTTTACCCACATGAAACCATTTGAGGATGGCTTAGCGGCACAACGTCTGAAATTATTTTTTGTAGGTCATCATTCGACTTCTTCCTTAAGTAAATATTAACTAGATGCTTGGGGAATGTTTAGAAACAATTATGACAACGGTTATAAACCATAAAACGAATGCAAATCTTTGTATTGGACCGCATATGAATATTAAAAAAATAAATTTAGCTTGCATGATTATTTTAAGGGTTTTGTTAATAACAGCTATAATGGTTGTCTTTTAACATGTATAAAAAACTTATACATTCATTAATAAAGTAGTGATCATAAAATTAAGAGAGCTGTCTTTACATTAATTAATTTTATTTTTTTAATGAAAACTCTTAAGACTATCGTTATCATTTTTTTTATTGTAATGAATCGGTAGGCATGGGTATTCCGGTCCAAAGTTCCAAACCACTGCACGTATACCTTGTACTCCCTCCGTCCCACAAAAAACTTCCCATTTCACTCTAAATTTTTGTCCCACAAAAAACTTCCCATTTCCCATATTTGATGGGCTCCACACAATAAAAAACTATAATTACTAAAGATCCCACCACTAATATCCACTAACTATCTTTCTCTCTCCAATCCAACCTTATATTTTAATCAAAAGTATTATCAATGACCCCACCATTAACCATCACCTAAAAACTTGTGCAAAATCCAAATGGGAAGTTTTTTGTGGGACGGAGGGAGTATTATTTACTTTCTTTATATTATATATTTCAATATATGACAATATTAAGTTAAATATCAAATAAAGGAAATATTATTAACTAAAGGAAAGAAGGAGACAAGAACAAAGCTGCATATAAATATTTCAATGACACAGCTTTATGGTCTATTATCCTAGCCTCCCTTCACTATCTTAAAACACCATGGGTCAAACGGAAAACCCCGGCTATCATGGTGTTCGTAGGCGGAGCTGGGGGAAATGGGTTTCAGAAATCCGTGAGCCAAGAAAGAAATCAAGAATATGGCTAGGGACATTTGACAACCCTGAAATGGCGGCTCGAGCCCATGATGTAGCCGCCATTGCAATCAAAGGTGGCTCGGCTAAACTGAATTTCCCTAACCTAGCTCACCGGCTTCCTAAGCCGGCTTCTACGTCGCCTGAAGATATCCGAGCCGCGGCTCTCGAAGCTGCAACTTTAAGCATCAATGAAATCAGTCCAATAAGCCAGGAATCCGATAGTAGCCGAGCCGAGCTTGAACAGGATGTTGGTAGCTTCGATTCCTTTGATGATACATTTATTGATTTACCGGATCTTCACATGGACCATCCTTGTAAGATTGATCCGGTTTTCTTTACATTGCCGGATTTGATCCAAGGAGTTGAGACCGGTGACCAGGAGTTCTGGCCGGAAGAGCATTCCTTGTGGAATTATTGTTAGTACGTGGGGCAAAACTTAATGCTGCAGAATATGTATACATGTTAATTAATTATATGTATTATTGTAGATATTAATGATTATGTGAATAACTTTCTAATGCGATTAATTGTTAATCTCCACACTAATAAATGATCACACGTTTCTGTAGGACATTTTTTCTCTAAAACTATAAGCACGTAATTATCTTATGTAAAAGTTAGATTAAGAGACTATTTCTTTAGCCATTGCCAATTTGTCATATTGACCAAAATAAAGTTTTAATCATTGTATTATGATATTTACTTTGTTAACATGGCCGTGTTTGATTACTTCTTAAATGTACATGTCTCATGTATCCGCTTTTATTATTATCAAGTAGTTACTTCGTAGTTTAATATTCATAGGGAAAAGTTCTTTTTGAAAATTTGAAAAATATGAGAATGTGATAATTTTATATAACCAGTGTATTCATATATGAATACACTATGTGTATTCATATACTCCCTCCGTCCCTAAATAAAGTTCTCATTTCTCCTCAAAGTTTTGTCCCTAAATAAAGTTCACAATTCTCAAACTTAAGGGACCCACTTAATGTAACAACCAAAATTTTATGTTTTTTGTATTTTCGTATTATTAATTCGGGATATGTACGGATTATATGTTAGTTATGTTAGTTCTACTCTTGATGTGTTTTATTAAGTATTGGGTTGTTTGGAACCCGAAATAATAAAAAACGGGTCAAGACTTGGTTGGAAACAAGTTTGGAAATCAAAATGGTATTTATGGGAATCCTCGTGAACACGAAGTTTGGGCTCGTGTCACGAAGACCCATCTCGTGAACACGAGAATGGACTCGCGAACACGAGTAAGCGGAACAGAGATCGGGACTAGCGGACGCGAGTTGGACACGAGAATGGCCGGAACGTGTAAACTCGCGAACGCGAGATGTGGATCACGAACACGACATCTGTCAGATCTGTATAAAATCGTTTTTAGGCTAGGGATTAGGCTCATTTCACCCTTACAACCCAAGCAGCCGTTTTTGGGAGAGAATTTGATGCTCTTGGTGATTTCTAGCTCTAATCTTCACATATCTTGGAGATTTATTGGTCTAAGGTAATAATCCTTGATATTTTGTACATCTCCTTGTAGTTTTGAGCTTCATTTGGGTAAAAGTGGTGGTTTAGACAACCTACCATGTCATCTTTTGGAAAGTTTTTTTTTTAGAATGCTTGCCGTTAAAAAAAAGTGAAAATCTGATGAAATGATACTTTAAAATGGCTAGATGAATTTCACCATACCCTATGATCTCGTAGCTACTAGCCTTTATCATTTATAGTATAAGATGACAAAATGTTATCACCACGTTTTTAGAAAAGGAAAACAGCCCAATATAATTAAGAGATATAGAAAAAGAAGAAACAATAGTCGATCCACTTGCAAACCTCTCATAAATATTAAAGTGGTAAATATTAAATTAAATAAAAAAATAACCCTTTTATCGGTTAAATCATTTTAATTATTTTATGTTTAAGGTGTTTTTTCTCAGGTTAAATCATAAAAAACCAAAATATATAAAACCTTGACCAATACAAACAAAATCATCAAGATAATTAATAAGATGAATATATGCACATTACGCAGCTCTAACTAGCAGCATTTGTGTACATTTTACTGGGTTTCTATATTGAGAACGACACAACTCGTTTAAAGATGATCATACTTGAGCTATTAGTCGGCCTAGATGCATATCGGGTTTCATTTGGATCCGTATGCCATGTTTAGACAAAATGTGTTTAGGTTTCATATTGCATTTCAAGATTATGTTCACTATATAGTCCATCTATAGTGTTCAAGCTGCAATATTGCCAATTTGTCATTTGGGTGGACCTACCGTGTAGCATGACGTAGCCCGTGTGCAACCTCAAAATTTATCGATTAGTGTTAAAATACTATTAAACATTTTAAATTTCTTTCTTAGTGTGGGTAATACTGTAACACCCAAAAATTTACAAGAATTTAAAAATTTTCGAGTACAAGATTTTAAAATAAAATGTCCCAATAATTCAAATACTTAAAATTCCAAAATAGTAAGGTTGTTATTTAACAAAATCTTTAATGCGGAAATAGTTTAATAGAGTAAAAATGTTTATTAAAAATAATAAATGATGTCCACATCAGCATTGGTGAAATACAGCGGTCAACCGTCCACCTTCTTCTTTCCTTTGCTGGTACCTGAAACAGTGGGGGAAAATATGGGTCAGTGGGGGAAAATATGGGTCCACCTTCTTCTTTCTACCAAAATGACTCGGAAGGTCCTCTACTCTATGGGTCAACCGTTTGTTAACCGCAAAAATAATTTAGCGGTTTACACCATTATCAATTAATATAAAAACCATGCAAATAAATCACAAGGAATATACGTATCACACAGAATTCTCATATACTCAGGTATATAACTCCAAAATATGATCTGGAAATATAACTCAGAAGTCCAACTCAGAAATAAACTCAAAACATATCTCAGGGGTATAACTCGAAACTGTATAACTCAGGAGCAAACTCATAAATCTTAACTCAGAAGCAAACCCAAAGCTCTAACTCAGTAACCACTCATAAGGTAATAATATCTATAAGTAATAGCATTAGGTATAAATCACATTTTTACTCATTCTTATTTCTATTCGCGTGTTCCAATTTACCAGCTTATAATACTTGGAATGATATACTCTCTCTCAACCGTGTTATTGGTTCTCAAAATAACTCTTCTTTAACTATTTATCGTTACTTCACTCCATAAGGTTTGTATATTACTCATTTTGATAACCTTTTAACTAGCTCAAATTAACAATCTTGTCATTTAATTCTCTTTAATAGGTTCTCATTCAATTACATTTAGTGGTTTCTCGATAATATTTTAATAGATATTTTCTCATTCATCTAGTTTAACGATCCTTTAATAGACCGTTTTACTGATTTTGCACAATTTAAAATGTCTCTTAATTATTTTGACCATATCTACTCATGAATTTCATGTTACCCACTAAAATTCCAATTTAAATTTCATACTCTTATTTAAAATGATTTCTCGTTACTCCAATTTCGAATTAATTCCTTAGTTCCCATTTACTCAATTCGCAGTTACACTTTATTCTAATTCTTACGGTTTACTCATGGTTCATCAATTCAGTACATTCTTGTCTTTTTGAAATTTCTCCTAAGTTCAATATAAATTTATTGAATAGTTGTTCTCGTCTCAAGTTTAATAATTATTCATAAATAGAGTTTTCTCATATAATTTTATAATACCTCAAAACTCATAACACTTTATAATACTTCTAAAATTTGAATAAAACTTCCCGTTAATTTAATACTTTTCTCTTTTGACTCATTTTATTAAGTTGCTTATATAACTCGATTTGTAAATTTCTTATAACTCAAAATTACTCCATAATTAATCAAAATAAAATTTTATCATTTAGCTCGTTTTAGTAATAACTCATTACCAGCAAATTACCGATCTCATTCTAACTCATTTTCCTCAAAATTTCATTGTAGCAGTTTTCTCATATTCGACTCATTAATAAGTTCTCATCACTTTAATTTCATGATTTCTCATTATCACATTTATAACCACCCAAGAATAAGTATACTGTCTTATTTGTATATAATTGTAGTATTACTACTTCACTTTTGCATGATATTCATTCAACCCAAATAACTTGATTTGTTAATTTCTCCAGTAAACCCGATCTATCATTTTGTTGTAAATTCTATAATTACCCATAGAATAAATTTAATTATTCTCAACTGCTTGATTTGATAGTTACTCTTATATTTTATTTGATCAATTATATGTATCTAGATTTCGCACTTTAAATTCATACCAACAAAATCTCTCTGCATAAGCATCATGCTCATAATATTTATAAATAATAATTAATGATGATTATTTCTTGACAATTTTCCTTTTTACCCCTACTCAACTCCACTTGGAGAAAACTCGTCCTCGAGTTTGGAACTAGTATTGTCTACCAAAATAAACAAGCAATTATGTAGTCACACAAACAATTAGGATACACATACTAAATTCACCATAACAAGCATTGGTCCATCGTTCCCCTTAAAATCTCCCCTAACCAACCAAAAGTCCTGTGTGTACGGTAATAGGGGCCCTCTATTACTTTCGACACATGATTTTGTTTGGTCACGAGTCAATCCCAAAGTTCACAACTTCCCACACATAAAAATAATCCACAACAAATCACTCTCAGAAGAAAGAAAAGTTTACTTTCAATATCTGATAAATACAGATATGCACTCAGCTGGGGATACTCAAAACCTCATAAACATTACTCAGAAAATCATGCGTATATTTAGTCTCGTACGCGATACTCGGATAACTCAGATTCATAGAAATATTTCCACTTAGTTATTTCCACAATACAAATCTCCTTTTAAATTTTTCATTTGGATATGCCATTTATCATTCCTCATAAATATAACTTATATCCTCTCCACAGTTATATTAAATTTATTGTAATTTGTGAGCATGTCGATTAATATCCTTTTGATCAGAGTTCTCAGTTATTGCGTTCCTCATTTAATTTGATTCAATTTATCGCTCTTTTACTCGTTTTTAAATAGATCATCATCAAATTGATGACGTTAGCTTCCTCTTAATCCTCTTTAATAATTACTCTTTAAGATGAGCTTCAATAATACCTGATTAATTTGACTCAACAATTTCCCAATTAATTAGTCTATTAAACTTACATAGTTTATTTTAAGCTATCAGTGTGAACTCATTAATCTGTCACTTAACTTGTCATCCACATTTAGTTTTGCACTCAGCAATTTAATCTACTTACTCGAAATGTTTTTCCCATTTTATCTCAATTTAATGATTCTTAAATAAATACTAACTTGTTGACCTTAATATGGAATCTGCTTAACTATTATATCTCGTGATTCGTTGTATTCACGACATAGTTTATTTAGGGTGTTACAAGTTGTAAATTTTAGGGTGTTACAACCTTAATGGACTCGGGTCGATCGCCCCTCCTCATTGTTTTGAACCCTAATCCTCTTTTAAACCGTAATTCGGATTAACGAGCGGGTTGCGGCGTTGAAAATATTAAAATTGAACTTGGACGGTTGACCGCTGTATTCTACCCATGCTGATGTGGACAGCAATTATTATATTGACAAAACTTTTACTCTATTAAACTATTTCCGCTTTTAAGATTTTTGTTAAATACAATTTTAATATTTTGGGATTTTAATAATTGAATTATTGGGACATTTACATTAAAATATTATATTTAAAAAGTTTTAAAAATCTTGTAAAATTTAGGGTGTTACAAGTATAGCACTCATAACCACTCATAAGGTAATAATATCTATAAGTAATAGCTATCCACAAGCTATTTGAAAATGACTTGAGTTGTAACGCCCCAAAATTTAAGTTATTTAATTAATTAATGTTAATTAGTAGAAAAAGGAATTGTATATTTTAAATAGCTAATATTTTTTACTCACTCATACAAGGCAGTTTTCTCATATTCGACACACAAGCTATTTGAAAATGACTTGAGTTGTAACGCCCCAAAATTTAAGTTATTTAATTAATTAATTTTAATTAGTAGAAAAAGGAATTGTATATTTTAAATAGCTAATATCTGTCAGTAATGAATTTATTAGACGACCTGTAGTTGGATGGTTCGTATTAGTTAGGCGACCCGTAATTAGACGGTTCGTTGTAGCTAGACGTTTTTATTTATTTGGACGTAAGTTGACCGTATGTGTTGTATGGTATTCTTTTAAATCGGGCCGGCCAAAGGCCAAGGCCAATAACCCAACAATAATTGAGATGATGGTCTGTTGGCAAAAGAGGGCCGAACATTTCTAAAGTTTTGTTAATTTCTGTTTTGTACCCAACTAGAAAACAACCGAGCCCTTAGTCCTCTTGATCAGTAATTGAGCCCAAGGGAACAACTGATCTCAGCCCAACATGCAAAGTAGCGGGCTCAAGCCTTATTAATCCCTTAACCTCCAAAATGTAGTCCTCTCCTAATCACCACGTTGTTTTCTCCAAACCCTATTGCCGATACCTTTCTCCTCGTCTCAATCCCGATCGGCAACTATCTAGAGCATTCTCATCAATTGTTCTTCCCTCCTCGATCAACTCTACACTCGTTTCAGTCGTTCTCATTGTTAGGACGGTAATTAACCTAAGGCTGCAAGTTTTAGAAGCATCTCTCGGAAGCAAGCAGATTACAAGTTTAATATCTGCATTCCGCCTCCTTTGATCATCTGGGTGAGCATCTCGAATCCAAGACATCGTGATCAACTAGCGGTGAGAAATTGCTTCCCTTATTAGCGATAATATTGTATCTATAGTTTCGTTTTTAACCGGTGTTCCTTTGGAATTAAGTTGTGTGATCGAGCAGCTCCAATCATGCCTCCTCTTTTTTCTGGTGGGAGCAGACTATCACAACACAATTCCAGGTTTGAGAGTTTGTAGTGATTCGTGAAGTGATCCAATCGGAAGAGTAGTATCAACACGAACAATTGGTGGATTCGGCGGCGATTCTTCGGTAGTATTTCTTTTCCAGTTTTCTTTAATCTATACTCGTTACCATATTAATGCCGGTTATTTCAAATCCTAACTGCTTTGGGTATCGGTTCTGCCTACCCAGGTTACTGTCCAAACCGTGACCTTGTACACCATAGTCGATCTCCATAGTTGCTGAATCATGTGTAAGTATTAGTTGAAAACTGTTGGTGACAATTGTGTCGATATTTGGGTTCTGATCCGTGAACCCTGTATGATCAGATATAATGGACCCCGGGTTTCGGGGTGGGGCTTCGCGTTTCCGTTTAGATTAAACCGTTATTGTTAACCGGAGGGAAACCGAACCCGTAGAGTTCTTGGTTTCCTAATCGGGAAGTTTTCTTTATTTTATCGGGTTATTTTTTTTGGGAAATAAATCATGTCAGTCTAACCTGAGCTCTAGGGCTGTCGGGTATTAATCCTTAGTGTTCGGAATTATATTCGGTGACGGGTCGGGTTGCTAAAACGGGTTGTATAAATCAGAATTTTCTGGCAGAATCTGCCCTCCTGTTCTAGACTGTTTTCGATGTGCTTAAAATAATTTTTAGAGTTTTTGGCCCGCGCTGGAACCTTGATTTCTGAGTTGGCTTTTCAACGCCGCAACCCTCTCGTCAATCCGAATTACGGTTTAAAAGTTATAGTCAATTTAGTATGCTGCTGTTAGGAAAATGACATGCGCGACATGTCTGTCTTACAACACTGTTTTAAGGCACTTAGAGTCTGATTGGGCCGGTGACCGTCTCACAGAGATGTGTAGTTCTAGTTGTCTACTTGTCATGGTAAAAAGATGGGAAAAATCTAATGAGCCGTTTAGGAGTTATGGCAGTTTCCGTGAGACTGACGGGTGCTGCCAGCTTTCTGAAATAAACCCTCGGGTAGAATTTTAATTCAGGGTTTCGCTTTTTGATTTTAGGACCGTCTAGGAGGTAACGTGCTGTCCTTTTGATTGTCGGGAACCCTTTGGAGCTTACGTTTCTCGAGGTGAGTATTCTCACCGTGTATTCAGTTTTAACGTTGTACATGCATGACTTATGTGTTACATTTCTTGCACCATAATTGTTATCTGAGCTTGAGCTGTTATCTGATTTTGATCCGCTATCTGAGTTTGATTTGTTATCTGAGTTTGACATGATATCTGAGTATCTGAGCAGCTGTTGATTTATTTTAATCTGAGACATTGTGCCTGGGTAACCGAGCTCGGCACAGGGTCATTCTGTGCTACTACTTGCTAGGGCATCTGAGATAATTATGTTAAAGAGATAATAAAACATAATAACACACATCTGAGTTTTTGGCTATATGCCTGGGATCACCTCCCGTCTGAGTTTTGGGATTATTCCCGTCTGAGTTTTGGGATCACTCCCGTCTGAGTTTTTGGCTTATGCCTATCTGAGGTGTGAGGAGGGGCGAGGTTGATCTCTCGTCCCAAATCACACAAGCGCGCTATATAAATTAAAATGACTTGAAACACTGTTTTGAGACACTTAGAGTCTGTTTTGGCCAGTGACCGTCTCACAACTAAACCGGACATTGGCCCAAAATCACACAAAACCTTATCCACTCTAAGTGTGGATCTTTATGCCTGGGATCACCTCCCGTCTGAGTTTTAAGCTCTGATACCAACTTGTAACACCCAAAAATTTACAAGAATTTAAAAATTTTCGAGTACAAGATTTTAAAATAAAATGTCCCAATAATTCAAATACTTAAAATTCCAAAATAGTAAGGTTGTTATTTAACAAAATCTTTAATGCGGAAATAGTTTAATAGAGTAAAAATGTTTATTAAAAATAATAAATGATGTCCACATCAGCATTGGTGAAATACAGCGGTCAACCGTCCACCTTCTCCTTTCCTTTGCTGGTACCTGAAACAGTGGGG